>JAKRZM010000039.1:85981-106409 GCA_036379175.1 Heliconius cydno galanthus | reverse complement strand
ACGTAGGTGCTCGCTAAGACGGGAATTTGCAATATTCGACTTCTAAGGGGTTGTTTTTGGGGTCGAAAGTTTGTATGAAACTTCGTTACTACAAATGCTAAGAGTCTCAAATTTTGCATAGACGTCACTAGGACGTAGCCATGGAGACAGAAATTAATAATAACATAGTTCACGCGGGTGAAACCGCGAGCGGGCCGCTAGTTTTGTATAAAACCAACTACAAATTTCAGCTTGTTATCATTTTTTCTATGAAGGACTTATATTTTTTTACATTTCGAGTTATTTGCTTTATTTGTATTATAAGTTCTCACGTGCACCTACAATTAAACCAAATTTCATAATTGTAGGTGCACGTGAAGTACCCTATAGGTGTTGATTACATAAAATCAGCATAATCTAAGAATCTTTATTTTTAGATTGTATTGACTTAGAAGGTTATTTTATTCACTTTTTGGAGTACGGAACCCTAAAAACAACAACAACAATTTTTATAGGCAACCGTTTTGTAACTGTTGATGTAGACGACAGGAATAAATTGAAAATTTGCTAAGCAACGTTAATAAATGTTTACTATCAGACGATGCTTTAGATAAAGCTTCGAATGTTAGATTTATACAGACTCTACACACTATTGTTTCAAAATTGATAATTACAATAAATAAAAGGATTGTACCAATTATGTTGTTTTTATAAAATAATTACTTAATTGGCGTTAAACAAACGTTTTGTTTGCTTAATAAGTTTCGACATCGGTATATCAATGCTAAAAAATGTCAAAAATAAATATATTACATTTCTTTTCTCATCAAATATTTATGTTAATACGTAAAGTAAGTATGTGTGATGTTGACAGAATTTAACTTAATAATAATGTTTGTACACATTTCTTCTTCTCTGGAATTTAGATCTTCTTCTTCGTCTCGAAGAATCTAATCTATCTAGTTTATATATCTATCTATCTGTCATCCATCCATCTATCTATCTATCTATCTATCAAAATTCCAGATCTATTACTGCAATCAAATTGTCACCTGTATGAAATGCGATGTTTTGATTAAGATTGCAAAACACCAATGATGAATCGGCAAGCAATAAAATATGAACGGCGAGTAGCATCCGATCGTTGCACAATTCACTCATTACGTTATTGGTTTCACTAAACTTTATTCGAAGACGTCCCGCTGGGCCGGCGGAGGTGGTCTTCATCACTCCAGGAGTGGCTAATACCTCCATCATTTTTAAAGTGTTATTCCAGTTATAGAAAAGAAAAATACTTTTTAGGAAACATATAAAAATTGGAACGTAGCGGGATTTGAACCGGCCGTCCAAGCGCTCTAACCACTAAGCCGTACGTTCATGTACGGTCGTTCAAATTTTTATACGTTTTCTAAATAGTATTCTGCTAATACCTCATCATTATTCGGAAAATTTACCAACCTGTTTAAATGCGAGCCTTCGCAAAACAATGTTGCGGACAATGACCATTTATACTAGTATTGTTTAGTTTAATGGCCACATTTTATGTTTGTGGCTCTTAAAACGAACAAAGTGTATTTTATAATATACGGACCTATGCCTTGCCTTGCCTTGGTGTACTAAATTATTATTATTTAAGCGAGCAATGAACGTTGAACGTTTTCGCTCAGAATTTACAGTGGTTGTTGAAATTGTATTTGTAGGAGAGTTTATATTTTAACGGAAGTACGTAGTCTTTCTATTGTTGTAATATAAGTAAAGAAAGGAAAATAAGATGACCATCGTCTCGTAACTCAGCGGCATAGGTACATACCTACACCCTCACACGACTGTAAACGTCATGATTGTCGGTTCGATTTCCATTCGAAGGTAGTGGGTTCGTTTCCTGGCTCTGGTAACAAGACAGAGCGCGGCTTTCAACTCCGCTAATCAACACCAGTGCCTCGACAATTCGGCGGAAAGTGGGAAACGGAATATCTCATCAATTTCCCGCTGCTTATCCCTGATATATACATGATACAGGATACAGCGTGAAGCTAACAAATAAGTAAAATAAATGAAACTTAGTCGCTACTAATATAATTTATAAAATGAAAAGTGTAAATGATAAAAAGTTAATACAAGCATATGAACCGCGAGCTCGCGAGCACTTACGGTAAAATATATTGGATACTTAAGATCTGTATTTAATCCTATAATGTTTATATTTAATTACAGCACCGTGAAGTTGAGAGCGGCCATTTATTATATTCAGATCGGGCTCTGTGTGAACTAAGACAAGACGAGTTATATTTATTTCATTTCACATTTAAGCAGGATGCTTAAGGATATTGAAATAAATATGAGGTTTTAATGCAATTAGAAGTGAAAAGGATTATTATCGAGAAGAAAAAGTTTTTTATTTCTATTAAAAAAATGAATAGACCTAATAAAATAATTATAATTTATTTTATATAATAAAAGAAAATATAAAGTTAACTTATGTAACCTGTTCTGGTTCTGGAACAAAGCCGATGACGAAACCGTAAAAGAACTAAACCGTGAGCAATAATTCACCAAGTACGTATTCCAGATAAGAAATCACAAAAAGCCGTGTCACAACATGAACTATCTACGCGGAAAGTTTTGCAAGTACCTATCGAGATAGAGTTACTTCATTGTTTGAGATGCCAGGGGTCGTATTCCTTTCCTTTAATGAAAGGTGAAGGACAGGTGTGGAATGTGGATTATTTGAGAAACTGAACTGCTTTTTTATTTAAATCGATCAATAAAATGACAAATATAAGGATTTCTTTTTTTGATTGAATCGTCGTTTTCTTTATAACTTAAAGCTTAATTTAGCATATAGCCAGGCAGAAAGAAAGAGAAAGAGAAAGAGAAAGTCTCCGTTTTGTGCCAGAATTTTTGACATTGTGTGTGGAGTGATGGAATTGAACGCTGCTCACTCTTGTCAGAGCGGGGAATTATGGATCTCGCAAGTATGGACTCACACTCACACTCACAAACATCGCCTTTACAATCAGACGTACCGCACCAAGATAACCTCCTTGTAAAGAGAATATTTACAAAGTATACCTACTAAAAGAGTACTTAATATAGCGCATATACCATAATCCCTCGTTCTTTTGTCTCCTGTTTGTCATGTATTTTGTAATGTAAACACACTTAAGTGGTTTCATTGCTCAGAATGCAGCGAGCGTGCATATTCAAGGTTCGACTGAATTAAGGTTTGTAGCTGCATGCGAGTTATTCGCCTATGGAACTTGACGTTACCAGGTCACATACAATATCGTTTGAGAACGCACTATATATGTATATTAAAAATATATATGTAGGTTATATTTAAAACTCGTATTAATTATGTACTAGAGGCCAGTTGTTACGCGTGAAAAGCGTATTACTATAAACGCGATAGGTTGTGGGTTCGATTTCCATTCGGGGAAATGCAATATTTAATATTTTCCTATGTACGCTCTGACTTCGAGAAGAATTCGGAGGAACGTGAGGAGTGTCTCAGCATTAGGCTCCTTCTGTCTACCTTGCTAAATGCGGGAAACAGCGTGAAGCTGAGGAATTGAGACTACAAGTTTATTAAAATTTATTGAAAAAGGGAAAAGTAAATTCTTATACAGACTGTGTAGACTTTACCCATATTTAAATAGCGAGAAAGCGTTCGTATTGTTGACAATGACGATATTTTATACAAAGTCTGTACCTGTAATGGTTGTAAATTTTGATTATTAGGTGCAGCAGTTTCTCGTGATTGACTGAATAGATAGGCACCGCCTAGTACTTATACCTAATTGTTATCGTCGGCTTTGTGATGATTGTGATATCTTAGGAAAGGTGAAAATTTAATTTGCAACTCAAGTGGGTCATAAAGTATTATTTAACAGCTGTCATTATGGTAACGCAGCCGCGGGCGACCACGGGCAGGCAGAAAGAGAAACCTTCGTGATCTTCGTGCTACCGTTTTCTAGGAAATTGCGTTTCCGTGAAAGTACCTAATGGTATAGTGGGGTCCGACATTTTCTTTATTCATGTCACATTCGTATATGTAACTAATTGTTTGTAATCAATTTCAGGTGATGCCAGTCATGGTGGTAGACACAATAGGGTTTAGTTTCGATTTCCACTTTCTTCTTTCGAAATTTCCATTTTCTTCGCTCTGGTGTCGAGGCAAGCGCGGCGTTGAGTTCTCCCATTCAACACTTTAGAATCAGCGGAATAAAGGAGCGGAAAGAGGATAGATTCTCTCTGCCTATACTATGCTATATGCGAGATACAGCATGAAGCTGAAAAAAATAAACATATAAAAAATTACACCTAGTGAGATTTTAACCCAGGCCTCACTCTTACTCAGGTAATTTTTTTTGCAACATAAAAACATTCATACATATAAATTATACAGTGTTACTTCATAAAAGGTGTGGAACTAAATATCTAAATAATAAATCTAAAAATCTTTAAGCTGTAATCGTTCTAATTAATATGAAGAAACGTTACAAATTATCAATTCAAATAAATACTACAAAAATATCAATAAAAATTGCAATACCTACCTAGTTTTTAAAATTTAACGTTAAATATATGACATGCATAGATCCGGTTTTAGCAGTTTACTTCCTAATAGCTGTTACATTATTTAATTATGCTAAGCTAAGCTGAGAAATGTTATATTAAATTAATCGCTTAAAAAAACACGAACAGAATTGCGTTAGTGTTTTTGTAACAAATGTTTGCCTAATGTATGTAGGTGTCTTAAACTATTAGAGAGATTTAAGAATTGCATAGTACGAGTATCATGTTATATTGTTTTATGGTTCAATAAAATGCAACTATTTTTTTTTTATTTTCTATGTGGGGCATGTGAATTAATTAATAGTCAAATTTTGATGGTAGACTCGTGTAGGTACAGTATAAGGTATTCACATAATATTATATTTTGTTTACCGTAGAAAACCGATTAAATCTTTCTAAAGAGTCAATCCATAAAAACTTTTAATTCAACTCTATTGCAAAAAATATTTGTTTAAATACGTATCGATTATAAAACTATTTCATAATCTATAGTTATTCAATATCGTTTTTGGCGAAATTCTTAGTTATTGGGATTGATTTTTCATTTTAGTTTTATGTAATAAGATTTTTTTATAACTGTCCATTATTGTATCCTGTTTTAGATAACGTAACTTAATACTGAATTTTATTTTACTAGGCAAAGTAAATGAAAATAATTTTAATACAATAATTCCTTCGACTGGGACTTAACTCACAACCATCACATGCAGAGCTAAGAATTCCCTAACTACGTAACATATGCTGGAAATATTTAATAAAAAAAATAACTTGAAACTAATATTATTTGATTATCTACAACAAATAAAAAATAAAGTTAAATCTAACCCAATATAAAATGAAAAGGTTACCATCATTTGTGTCCTGACAATAATGTATGGTAATATGTTGTCCAAACAACATTAGCTGTATATCCATTTATAACTAATTCGTACTTCCGCAAACGTGTCATCCATAAGAGCTAACTTGCCTAATGACTGTCACGTATAAGATTGCTCAGAGATCTATCGGGTGTATTGAGCAATAAGTACCTGCGGGTTACAATTGCTCAATGGGTGATCGATCGCTCTGAGCGGGCAGCGGGCACCTTTCCGATATCACAAATCTAAAAGCTTACTTGCATTGTAAAAGCTTAATTGCATTTAAGTTTGTGCTTTTATTGCTTATGACGTTGGGACTTTGAGAAATTATTGATTCTAGTATGTTTTCTATTGTATGTATTCTCTTTAAAGTACTAAAAAATATGAGTACAAAAAAAAGTATAAGAATTAGAACGTCGCAAGAATTAAACACGTAGACAGAAAAAAAATACCTTACCTTACCTTACCTTACCTTACCGTATATTAGTATTTATTTTAATATTATTCTAATTTGAAAGTACATAGTTACTGAACTGAATGAACCTGCAATATGATTTAGGTGATATTTTCTTCACATTATAAGTTCATACAAAATATTAGAGAAGAGAAAATTTAAAACTTGTTTTGGATGATTACTTATTTATTACTTTACATTCTGAGCATGCACACCCACTACATAATAAAATATAAATAAAACGATCTCTAAGCCCAGTGATAGTTTACGGGTCATATGTGCTGCAATCTTACTTCTATCCTCCTACTCGCTTACCGTAACGTAATTATACGAGTACGTACGAACTATCCATGTGGGCATGCATTTCGTACGTAATCTTTACCTTTTTGTATTTCTTGATGGATGTTACGTAGAGTACAAAACGCATCTCGTTCCCGGTACACGCATGTTTGTTTAAACCTATTACATCTCCTAAACAAAAGAAGATTTATTATGCTTTCTCCTGACACGTGATCTACGGCGTTCATTTTTGTGGCGTCGCCTCATTTATTAGGCTTGAGGCGCATTCATTTAAAAAATTCAAAGCGAGTGCATTTGAATGTATAATGCAATAGTTAATATAATTACTTTTTAAGTAGATAGGTGTTTACATGAGTAATTATAACTGGAAACGATTCATTATAGTTAAAATATAATGAGCTTAGAAAATATGCTGTTAAAATTAATGTCTCATCTAGTCGTCATAAGTGACAGAGATAAAATGGGAAAGTTAGATTAAATTGCTTCATTGTTGATAATACGGTTGGAAGACTAAATTAATACCATTCACACTTTAAATATTATCTAGATGATTTAAATTATAATAACAATATATAGATAAGGAGTTGTCGTTAGTTTGGTAATTACAGAACAGCGAGACCCGCTACGAAACCGGTAAAGAACTGTATGAAGACTTTCTAAGAAAGGTACCTACCGGGTACAATTGGCTGACTTTATTATTGAAAGCAAAGATCGTATCTGCCTCTAGTTATTAGCGTGTGATTTAGTGGTCTCCTGTGCCCGCGTCCGTCGTGCTGCAGCCGTTCGGACCACCCCCTATTTACTGATGGAATATTGGCGCCAGAAACTCGTTTCTAAGATCACCATTTACTTTAACGGTGCTATTTTCATCTATTAATAAATAATGTGCTAATAAATATTAGATTTTATTACAAATTTCTTATGCAGCATGTGGTCTTGTAACGTAGCATTTATGATGATAAATGGTGCGCGAACAGGTTGGTGTAGGGTGAAGGTATATCTATCTATAGTATATAATATGTTCACACAGTAGGTATATGACGGCATAAGCCTGTGCTTAGGTAAAATATATCGTAAAAAATCGTTTTAATATTTTTTTGTCATTATTATGTTAGCTTTTTGTTTATAAGATAATAGGGCTAAGAGGTTCAGGAGGAAAGTTTCAGGACTAAATATATCGTGATTACTTTAAGAGAAGGATATCTATTCACAGAGCTTACATTGAAAGAATATATATTAAGAAATAATATGAAATATTGACATTAAATATTTAAAAAAACCTTAATAAATCTTTAATATGAATTGTTTTAAGTATAATAGTTTTTAGATAAAAACTCTTTTGCTAAATGCCTTTTTTAACCGACTTCTGTAAGAAAAGGAGGTTATCAATTCGACTGTATTTTTTTTTTTTTTTTTTTNTAAATAAATATAATTCAAATACATTATATTTATTTACAACACATTTAGTGAACCAACAAACCCGGTCTAAGTTTCAAGTTATATTACAAAAGTTTGCAATTCAAGTTTGTCTGTAATAATTATCAATAAATTAACACTTGTAGGACACTGTAATGGCGATTTCCAACACTAATTCCCGTGGACAGGTGTCATATTACATATACATATGATATCAATATTGCATAAGCACTGCAGCAACTAACACAGTAATGTTCTTACGCTCTAATTAAATTACATGGACCGGTTTATTTATTTGGATATTTATTTTATTGAATATTCTAAGTGATTAGGGTTGTCGCCAATTTTGTATTGAATATTAAGTTCTAGCTTTAAAATATTTTTTAACTCGCAATGGTTAGAAACAAAGTTGTATAGTGGCGAGCTATTGGAAAGGAAAGGATTGTGTCAGGTTGACGATGATGATATTCTATTTTCTAGAAGTCAATAATAGTTTCTTTATATAAAAACAAAACACTCAACACGGAAAGTGAGGCGGGAATATAGTGTCTTTAACACTAGGTTCCCATGTTCCTTTACACGTGGTTTCCCAAGTTCCTGTTTTCGGGGGATGCAGTGTGAAGCAAGAAAATCCAACTAAAGCGGGCGTTATTGAATACCACATAATTTTCACCGATAAACTATTACAAAATATACTAGTAATAATATTTTAGTGTTAGCACCCCTACTTCATGACCGATCGCGTTCACCTGTCTGCACCTCACACACTTAGCGTAGCCTAGGCTGGCACGTTTCAAATATATCATTGTTGTGATATAATAAACCTTTACGAGGACTTATTGCGAGAAATAATTTCTGTGAATAATTATTACAAGCAATTGCTTATCTTATTTCGTATATTTAATTCAATTTATTTCGCGATTATCGAAATAGACCATTTAAAGAGCTGTCATACAGTGTTGAGCGACATAATATACGTTTCCTGAATTTATATATTAACAAATTGAGAAGATGACAATTATATTGAAATCGACAATTAGTGTTTTCATTAAGTTGTGAGGTCATTTATGTACATACATATGACCGTTATGGCTTATTGGAATAATATTTGTCTGGATGGTTATAGGTTCGATTCCCACTCATGAATAAATTTTACTTGTTTTCATTTTTACACTCTGGCAGTAAAGCTACATATGTCTCGAAAGCTTGGCAGAAAGTGAGGGACGTCTTATAACTAGTTGCCTTTGTCTAATATGCGGTTTGGGAAAAGGAATAAGCTGCTATTTTTCGATATTTATCCTGCAAAAATTAGTAATGTGGAGATATTTAAAGAAATTTAGAATAACATTAAAACATTATTTACTTCTATAAATACTCTGAGGTTATAATATTTAACAGATAATATTCTAAAGTAGCGAGAAGCTGTAATAGTGTTGCAAAACAGCATCGTAAATATCACTAACATTTCACTTTTAGTATAAAATGGACATAGTTTACATTATTTACAACAAAAAATGTTGTAATAATTAAGTCTATTGTTAGAACTTTGTTGTTTATCCGGGGTACATAAATTATGGTAAATAATACGTTTAATTACTGGATGTATTTTATGAGAATTAAGATTCTTGCTTACCGGTACTCTTAGCAAATTTACACGATATTCTCTGAGGGAAAATAAATAAACATTGACTGACGTTGACAGTATATTAGTCAGTAATTTCTTTTGAATAACGGACTGTGAATTCAGTCCACTTCTTCGCCATTATTTCTTAATATTGCATAATATTTTAAACTACAGTATTTATATACGCAATTACAAAATGTGATATTAATTTTATTTAATAATAACATATTATGTATTTATATATAAAAATAAAATAAAACGCTTAACGAACTTTTTATAATAGTGATTACGCATTAATTAACGCGTGTAATTTAATAATTTTGAGGAAAAGAAATTTTCAGTGCAAATAATGATTCACTGTATTTCTGGACCATAATTTATTATATCGAGAAAGAATATGAAACAAACCTGTTACAAGTTGATTTAGTGATATTTTTACATTCTTTACCTCTTATGGTGGTTGTTTAAGCTAAATTGGGTGTTCAGTTGCCCGCCATATATGCGACCTGTAGAATGACCGCCAAATTGTATGTTTTTGTGATTTAAACTGGATGAATACCGCTAGCCTTAATTAATAAGATTTAAACTTTCGTAAATGGAGATGTAATTTGGGTAAAAAAAGAAATAAATAACTTCACAACAGAGAACGAAGTGTCTAGATACTAGGTTTTTTGAAGTAAGTAAATAAGTATATGAACAATAAACTAAACCATTAAATATACTTTTAAGAGCCTATATTCTCTTTTCGTTGCTAGTATTAGATTGAATACTAAAATACATAGTTACTATTCTTGTCTACATGCTAGTAAAATAGCCATAAATTTCAATTCAAGATAAATGAATTAACTATAATAGGCTATTATTTAATACCATCTTACAGCCACTTTAGTTGTCTATAAAATAAATATCTAGGCTATTTGACGAAATGAGTTAAAGAAATTGCTTTAATAAAATCTGTTATAAACGGAAAAATTAATTAATTAACGATAATAAATGTAGATATCTAAATCAATTTTATCTATACAATAATTTTGTAATATTTCTTTTATTTATAATCTGTAGAAAACGAAGATAATTTTTTACACTAGTTTGGTGTAGGTAGAAATTTCATTATTACAACATTTCTTTATGATAATTTCTTTAGTCAGTGAAAGGCGTATTCATTAAATACAAAATTACATTACCAATTCTCTTGAAACCAGATGTACCTGCCTAAATGGCAATTTGACTTGTGTGTTTTTAATAATACGATTTTAAATATACATCCGTGTGTTGAGGCCGCCGTGGCGCAGTGGTTCAAGAGTATGACTGTAAACGACGAGTGTGGGTTTGATTTTCACTCGGGAGAATGAGTTATTATTTATTCATATTTTAATTTTCTTCACTCGAGTAACAAGGTAAACCGCGCGGTAAAGTAACGTCTCGAATATCACGAAGATTAGGCAGAAAATTAGGGGAACGGCGTGCCTTAACACTAGGTTCCCTTTGTTTTTACTGCTATAAACAGCTAACAGCTTGGTAGAGGCACGAGCCCAATACACAATTTTGCTGTCTGCTGCATTAAATTTATCGTCTCTCGAATCATCTCAGGGGCGTGTTCTTAGTCTTGAGTCCAGTCTATTCTACATTTGCCTCATAGTTTCGAGTTAATGTTCGCGAAATTATGTTATCGGCTTCATGTTCCAGCATGTCGTTCGTACAGGAATTACGTTAAATGTATTATTTAGTACTTTTGTTTCTAAGATATTTCTAGAGTTTAGAACATTGTGTGCAATGTATATAAATATAAAGATGTATAAGTCTTTTTGGGCAGCGTCTAAGATTGTGAGTTCGTTTCTCACATGGGGGAATGATAATTATAGGTATTTTTTTTTTCATTTCTCCGATGTGGTAGACAAAGTGCGGTTCAACAAGGAGTGTCTTGTAAATGGGGCCGAATGTAGGAAACGGAGAGTCTTAACTCTTCTATTCTGTTAACTATAACATTTATTATAGTTCACCTATCTAAAAAAAATATACTTGTTTAAAACGTAAAGAATTATAAATTGTTTTATTTGATATATAAAATAATTTTATTAATGAAAAGAAACAAATAATATACCTAATGGCGCTCACCACAAACATCAAACTTTAAATATAGCCTATATAACCGTTTTGTAAGTTAAAATATTTATTAAGCTACAATAGTAGATAGAAAGCCACTTATGGCGCAGGGGCACAAGCGTGTTACTGTAAACGATACAGGTTGTGAGTTTGATTCGCACTCGAGGAAATTAAATATTTAATATTTTTATTTCTTCGCTCTAGTGTCAAGGCAAAACGCTGCGTTGAGTTCCGCCACTAAATCAAAAAACAAAAAGATAATTACTATCTCATATAGTGAAAGAAATTTCTTTAAATTTGCATCGTACTAAATATTATTATTACATTTCACTCCAACACAAGGTCTCGACAAGAATTCAAAAATGTTATTGCTTAAACAATAAAACTGGACTTTGAACTCCAAGTAAAAATTGTGTATTAACTTTTATTATCGTCTGGCCTTTTCCACATTCGTTATATAACATTTCTTACAGTTGCTAGATTGTGTATTTACAAAGTAAATTAAAAACCAGAAATGGAGGTTTGATGTTTTCGAGAGAAAATTACTCGTTGCCGAGCAGAACGACTCGGATGATTGCTTTGGAAGTTTACATTTTATTTTTTGCTTAATTATTTTCTGTACTACTCTAACGCAGTTTAGTGCGTGGAGAGTTAGGTAGTGACTCTATGTTCTCTTTACCTATGGAAAAAGTATGAAGCGGTTAACAAAAGTTGTCATAAATAATTGACTGAATTTTATTTGATCGAAAATAAAATGTCGTCTTTGTTATTTTTTTTATTAAAGTTTTTGTTTTATTATAGAACGGATTTGTTTAATGAGATGCGAATAGTATAACACATTAAACCTCATGAATATGTATTGATCTTGTTTGTTAACTATATCCAAGTGGAAGTAAAGCTTTAGACAAAGGCAAGATTAGTATCAGAATCAATTCATCAGGATGATAATTCATCTAATATTCTTCAAGTTTCTGAGAAAAAGAAAGTGGTGATTGGAAATATACATATAATAAGCAGGATAAACATAAAGTAAGATGTATACTTTATATTTATAGGTCTCTCTATTGCATTTATGTTAAAAAAATATATATACGAAAATCCTCATAGTAATAATTTAGTTAGGTCATTATATCTTAGGTATGTTCATGTTTTGTCAACTTTATTGTAGAATAATAATTTAACATAACACTAGTACTTACATTTAATTTTTAAATCTGTTTTTATATATATCTGAGTATTAAAGGAGTTAGTATAATGCAATAACGACGATATAGTAGATAGCACAGCAGGGTTCTGCCCGAATGAAGGAAACATTGACCATTTCAAAGGCTTTTGGAGGTAAAAGATTTATTGAAATGACTACTGCATACTTTTGAAAGTCTTCTTTTATTAGTGTAGGCGTCATATTATTACTTTGTGCTATTTATTAGCAAATATATGTTTATATGTCTGTATACGACATTCTCATTATTGTTTTTTTATTCGAATTTTAATGCTAAAGCAACAATTTTAATGTACAAATGATTGTTTTACGTAATTTCATAATTTTTTCGTATACTTTTCTCTGGAGAAATCATTTCTGTCCATGTATTATATTTATCTTCTTTACTTTCGATTGGCAATCTTCATTATTTCCACAAAACTCCCTTGTTGTGGATGACCATTAATACTAATTATTGCTTTGTTTTCTTTTATTTACAAATAATTATTTTTAACCACGAAATAAAAAAGTGAACATATAACTTCATTAACAATTTCTATATTATAAGCCTAGCCTTAAAAAAAATGTTTATAGAAATTTATTATAATTTATATTAATTACGACAAATATATGGCAACTAGAAATACGCTCATTTATTTTTTATGAACAAACAAATCTTTCGTTGAGATGTAATTGATATATTTCAGGAAGTACAGTGATTTGAATTAACGTATGAGAACTACCTATATGTGTACAATGTGCAAGATAATAACACATGTGACCAAATGACCCACTAATACGGACGTATTCAATTTTTTATTATTAATAGCCGTCTGGAAGATATATATCTTATCAGTTAATGCTCCTGGCAAGATTTCTTCGAATGCAACCCCAAAATTGATTGGACCACATGCTACTCCAAGCCGGAATCAAGAAACACGCGAGACCAATTCTTTCATATCATAAAAACGAACGTTGCATACAACCAACTAACTATTTCGGTGCGATTAACGGCGACCTACTTTAATAGAATTTTGGCTGAATTACAAATATGTGATCGTACCGTAGAAGTCTAGTTGTTATCAATATGTAACATCTGTATTGGTAATTTAGCTGTTCAGATCGACCTTGCACAAGGATTATTAATGAGTGCTGAACGTTATCTGTCTCTCTTACCAGTTGATAGAGTTAAGCCCTAGTTGCCGATGGTTCTTGCAACACGGTCTTCTGGCACTGTTTGAGCTGATTGCAATTTGAATTAGCTATGCAGAAGTGATTAGTAATTACATGTGTAACAATTAAATTGTAACGCAAGCTTTTGAATGTAAATGCGATAGGTTGTGGGTTCGATTCCAAATAGACGAAATGAAATATTTAATATTTACATTTCTTCGCTCTGGCGTCGAGGCAAAGAGCAGCGTTGAGTTCCACCACTCAACACGCGATGCCTCTAGTAATCGGCGGAAAATGGGGCACAAAGTGTTTTAACACTAGGATTCCTACCTACCCAGCTGTGTGCGGGATACAGCATGAAGCTATTAAAAAAAAATAACAAGGATTACATTTTGTCATTAAAAATTTTTGAAACAAAATAAAACCATCAAATATGCATAAGGAACATTTTTTACTGTTTTTTAATAACACCCAACATGCATTAAAAAAAGATAAAAAAATGCCCACTATCGAAAATATTGTGTGCGTGTCAAGGTAAAATGGATATTTTGAAAAAATGTGAAGACGCTACCTATATTCCAGCATGATTGGCATGTACGAGTACGAGTAGAGTAGTGTCAGTAGGACATACCTGTTTCTTTTCTCATGGCATAGGTCAAAATCAGTCGGGAACCTTTGACCAGAAGTTCGCTTCTATATCGCGATTCTAGTGATTAGGATCTTATTGTTAGATGTACTTATTTCAATATAACACAATATGGAGTTAACTATTTTGAGGTTTTATAGGTTAGTTAAAAAATATTTTCGATCGTATAGGATATTTATAAAAAAAACAGTAAATTTTGACAAATTGTATAATGAAATAAACTTGTTTGTTATTTTAATTATTGGCAAGATTGAGGCCGTCGTGACGCAGCGGCTGTAATGCGAGGGTGGTGGGTTCGATCCCCACTCGAGGAAGTGAAATATTTATTTACGTTTATATTTCCATTTCGTTGCTCTGGTGTCGAGGCAAAGCGTGGCGTTGTGTTCTGCCACTCAACACGCAATACCTCCAGAATTCGGCAGAAAGTGGGGAACGGGTTGTCCTAACACTGGGTCTCCCTCTCCTATGTGCGGGATACAGCGTGAAACTATTTATTTATAAACAAGAAACTTTTCTGTAACCCTCTTGTGTACTTTACGTAAAAGAAAAATATTTATAATTGCCCCACTGTTGAGTAAATAAAGCCATTTATAAGCAAAATTGCATTAAACGCCCGAATATATATAATTGTGAGTAAAATCCATAAATTCGTATCCAAATTCGGTATAAAATGTATGAAATTATGATGTAAGCCCCGACGCCAGTGATGTCACTGCTGCGCCGAGTAAATCACTTATTCGCTACTTAATGGTAACTGTTTAAACGGTCGGAATGCGTATTGCGTGTTTAATAAGGTTAATCAAAAGGAAACAAATTGAACTCCCTTTAATGATGCCCTTTGGCTTGTAAATTTTAATAAAAAATATTACATGTTTAAGGAAAAATATGCAATTACATAAATTTATTGTTATAGAATATTTAGCTGATTAAAAATAAAATATTCCATCGCATACGGCACCATCATGTCACTGGGAGACAGTGTTTACCTGCTACCGTAATGGTTGTGGCTTTAAGTTTCACGCGAGGGCTTTACAGCGTGATTGCTCAAATCTAAGTCTTATATTTAATTATTATGTCCATTGAGAATAGATAGAGAGTGAGTAGAAAAGAGAGTAATATGTATTTCCTGTCTGTCTGGATGTCTCAAAAATAATAACACCAGTTAAATTTCAAATTATGTTGAAGTAAGAAATCTATATAATCAAATCTAAGACGTGAACTTTGTACCCATTTTTACTAAAATTGTGGGGACGGAGAAATATGAAATTTGGCACAGTTATTATCTATATAGAAAAAGAGTGCAGAATGTGGAAGAGGAAATGAAATATTAAATATTTTCAATTCCTCGCTCTAGTAACGAGGCAAAGCACGTAATATTTCCAGAATTCGGCAGAAAGTGGGGAACGGAGTGTTTTAACACTAGATTTCCAGGTTGTCTCTGCCTACCCTGCTATATCCAGGATACAGCGTGAAGTAAAATATTCAGCCCTGCCAAACTAAGTTCATATTTGTAATCCAAAGAAACCCAAGTATTTCACATTTACGTCGAGTAATCGAGTACGTCTAGATACGGCATACATTGCATAAGTCAGATGCGTCTCTATCTAACCCGATCTCTGTTATACAAGATTAAAGTTGCTATTTTTAATTAACCTCTGGCATCCCAACCCTGAGTTGCAGCATTAGTTGACGTTCAGTTTCAGATCAGAGTTATTAGATTATCTTTATCTGCAATTCCATCATCGTCAGCTTCGTATGGGCGTGCTAGTTTATGATTCGCAATATTTCATATATGTCATAGAAGAAAAAGAGAATTATGGTAAAAGTAACGATTTACATATATTTTTATTTTTAGAGTTCCGTATCTTGAAAGAAAAAATGGAACCTTAATTAGATCACTTTGTATCAGTGTGTTCGTTTGTTAAAACCTTTTTGTAAGTTCGCGAAATAGCAAGTCGATATTTTCTAAGTAAGAAAAAGAGAATATACGAGTACTTTCGTAAAGAACAATCTCAATACATCTTTTCCATAAGTGTGTTAACTTTCTTAGAATACTAATAAATATGTAAACATATAATAATATGTTTTTAAAATTTGCTCTATTTCTCGCCGAAATATCAAATATGTGCTTTCTAACATTTTTTTATTCTGTGATATAATATATTGCATAACTCCCGCAGATCAGGCATGCGCGCGATTACTTGCTCTAGATATATTGATAAATATTTACTTGATTGTTTTGAATACATATCAACATTGATTTATTTATATTTTAATGGTTCACCTTTTTTATTAGGTGTGTTACTGATCCTATATTTTCAAGGTTATTTTTTCTTAATGTCCTTAAATAATTCTATATTTATTTAGTGTTTGAAAATATTAAGTAGTTCTACATATATGTTTTTATTTTTTTAATAATAAGGACATAAAAGAAAAATCCCTTATCATCCATCAAAGCGAACTTGAACGATGTTGTAATTTTAGGGCATTAAGGATAAATAATCTGATTAAGAAATCATCCATTATTACATACTTTATGTAACTGTTGCTATACAAATGAAAGTAAAAGTGGAGACGTAATTTGTCCCTAATTTCCATACGGGTCTCTCAGTGGCATTTAGCAGCCACTTTTAGCGGTTGTTTTCGCTAATTACCATCTCGTTTGCAATTTAAAACCGTATGTCTGTCCGTGGGCACTTCTACTAGCGAAAGTGCAGGGTGTATCTGGTAATTGGCAAGGGTGTGGTGCATATGTGGACACAAACATAAACGAACACAAACACATATGTGGGCACAAACACAAATGAACACAACTAGGAACGTCACTAGTCACGGCTATCATTATGCAAAACTTCACACAACTTGCATTTCCTTAAAGATTAGATCTAATAATTTAATGGACATGTAGAACTGGTAAAATAACGTACAGTGTGTACTGTGAAGTATATAAAATGTTGTATTTTATTCGTTTTGGATATATCTAAAATAAAATTTATTAACTTATTTATCAATTTGCATTCTAAAGATTATAAGTGATAGTAGGTAAATATATTTTTAAATTAGTGTAGGTATTAGTATATTAACTTAACTTAGCTTCACGCTTTATCCCTAGCGGGGTAGTCAGAGAGAACGGAGAACCAAGCGCTACAGTCTCTGCATACAAATTACGTCTTGCGCCTCGTCCATTGTCATCAACCTCTTCATACATGCCCTCAGGGGGGTCCTCATGATTTTTACGTTACCTTCCTCCGGTATCTTTGATACTGTGTTTCCGAAGGTCTCCTCCTTCCTCTCTTACCACTCACTTTTCCATCATAATTGTAGTATATTATTATAATAAATTATTTTATGACATGGAAAATGATTGATCCAATGTAAAATGCAAGTTATCCTTAGCCTTATCTTATCTTTTTCTATAGTTTTGTATAATCTATACAAATGTCGTCTCACCACGTCGACAGTTGACAGTTGTGTATTGCTATCGAAATGAGCTTGTAGGTAATGTATAAGGCATTAGTCATGTTACGTCTCTCGGGGTCAAACGGCCGGCGCTGGCAATGATGGCGCCGCTTTATCAGTGCCAGTCCGCGATGAAGTTGGATGACGCTGTCAGGTTCGCCGTTTGTTGTCCTGGGAGCAGTGCAAACAGACGATAATGCCAGCTTCGCCTTACCATAAATAATTATTTAATATATTTTTTAATATTATTTGCATAGTTAATAATTTTGCATAATTAAAAGGTGGTTCCTATTGCTAAATATTTATATTGGTGGTGGTGGTTACTTGGTATTAAAATGACACAGCAAAGACATATACATTCATTAGGATGTCTTGTCTTTATTGAATATCGTAGGCATTAGCCAAGGACTGTCTATATTTCTTCATTTTAGCGTCACGCTGTATCCTGCACACAGCAGTGTAGGCAGAGGGAACTTAATGTTAATCACGCCGTTCCTCATTTTCCGTCAAATTCTGGAGGCATTGCGTGTTGAGTGGCAGAACTCAACGCCACATTTTGCCTCGACATCAGATTAAGAAATGAAAATATCAAATACTTCAATTCCTCAAGTGGGAATCGAAGCCACAACCTGTTGCATTTACAGTCACACTTCGAGGCCAGTGGTGGCGCTGGTGCATAGAGTATCTATAATTTTAATGTCAAGATATCTATGTAAATATTTTATGAGTTTCTAACTTTGTAACATTCACCGCTCGTTTGCGCAGAACAAGGACTCATGCGATATGTCTATTCATTCGTGTTGTGCTCAGACGTTATTGAAGTCGATGAATAGCTTGTTAAATATCACATCTCCAGACCTCCTGTCAGGATGGCAATATTCTATCATTTCGCTAATAATAGCCCTCTGATTTTATGTTCTTCTTAATACTTATGTAAAACTACAGTAACGGTTTTCTTATTTTTATTTACATACAAATGAATTAAAATATATTTTTAAATATAATTGTATAAATATTAAGGCATTTAATTTTTAAGATATATAATTCGTAAAATGTGTCGCTTATCCAATGAAGTAATTAAAGTAATTTTGTTTTCGATGTTATTAGCGATAACGGTTAAAAGTTTAACATTCTGAAGGTTTTGTAAATATGTGTGAATGATGATTATACGAGTATATTACAGTAACTTTAAATTTAGATCGTTTTACTGTTTACTTCAAGCTGCTGCAAGGGTGGGTAGAAGAATACCAAACGAAATGCTTGATTATTTTATATGAATATGTTGTGATTGCTTGATTTCTAGTTCCATTCACGCTTATTTTGATTTTACAATCTATCAGAACTATACTTTTTCATATTATCAACTCCATTTGGTTCCTCTGAACTGGACCTGGAAACTGGCTGGCAGGGCCTAATACGGTAAAATAAAATGAAAAATTACAAAAACCGGCATTTTTAGGCATAGGTAGTGTAAAAGCAATCAGGTTAATTATTTTTTTTCACCAATTTAAATATGTAGAGTAGGTCCACTGCTAATTTTAAATGAGGTCTTCAATCGTTTTAGTCATCATTTTATATCAGTCCAATCAAGTCTTAATATTACTTGATTGCAATTGCATCATTTAAGTGTAATTTCTTAGTAATCTTACTAGATTCTGCTAGAATGTAGAAAGATAAAGTATAAAATATAATTATTCTTTATATTTATATATTTTTTTACATTACAAGTAAATGAAATATTTTACTGGTGCGAAGATTTTGTAAAGTAAAACGAATAAGAATTCTATGTATAAATGTTATATTAAAGGAAACTCCATTTTGGTACAACTACCATAAAGCTGACTGAACTTAATTTTCCAAACTTTCTGGAGGAAAATGTTAGGTTAATTTGAATGAAAATAAATAAAACATCAGTTAGAACTATCTTTAAAATGACACTAATAGGAGATCTTAGTGATTTATCACAAATATCTCTAATACATCATTGATGACTAAGGAAAAATAATAAGCTTTCGATATACCGTAAGTAGATAGTTAAGTATAAACCTATTTAATGAAATAAATGAATAAAATACAGATTGTAACAAATAAAGCTAAACAAATATTATAATAAGCTTTCATAAATATTCTATTAGAGATTATAATTTTCTGATTTAAGATTCGTTAAGGCCGTGTAGACAAGGGGGAGGTATTGGTTCTTTATTAATAACCGGGCCGGCATTGGAATGCTATCTTGATATTATAATAGCAACCTGTCGCATATAAAGACTACCTTGAAGCAAGTACAGGCTTCCTTGTGCCATCATATATTTTAATATGCAATTGTACGTATAACGTATTATTAACTTTCGAGATATTAATAGTCAACTGGAACAAAAGCTGGGAGAAATTGTTTTATTAATTGAAATATTAACTATAAACAACAAGTATTCATTTATCATGGATGTGTATATGGAAGGATATTAAAATTTATAGTTATATTATTTTTACAATTTTATATGAGCTAACGTGAATGGCATGAAAGTTGATGTCTTAAAGTTAATTTCCATGCATTCGTGTAAGTAAATCAAGTATTTCTCTACTTAATTAAGTTTATCGTGCCAAACTTAACTGGCTGTGAATATTTTCTTCGTAAATC
>JAKRZM010000039.1:64212-85868 GCA_036379175.1 Heliconius cydno galanthus | reverse complement strand
CTACGTCCTAGTGACGTCTATGCAAAATTTGAGACTCCTAGCATTTGTAGTAACGAAGTTTCATACAAACTTTCAACCCCAAAAACAACCCCTTAGAAGTCGAATATTGCAAATTCCCGTCTTAGCGAGCACCTACGTCCTATAAGGAACTCCTATGCAAAATTTGAGATTCCTAGCACTTGTAGTTTCTGAGATTTCGTGATGAGTGAGTGACTTTTCGATTTTATATATATAGATTTACGTAAATCGCTATGAATTTTTGCCAACGTAAGCCAAGTTATTATCATATCTATAGAATTAAATCGACTTAATTTCAAACCATTAAAAGTATGTATATAAAATACATTACCATTACCATTACATATTTTTCTATAAGCAGACATCACAATTCTTTATGTTGTCGGAGAGACGCGTACGAGCATAAAACGACATGGTAATCGCTTAGGAATATTTGCTTGTCATTTTGCATGAGTACATCTTTTATAGACGCGGACGGTTTTCTGACATGGAACGAACAAATGGGTTTGAAGCTTGTGAAATATTTAGATGAAGATTACTTTTGCAGCTGGTACAGTCTAATTGTTCATATTAATAGTAGATGCTATATTTAGTCATTGACCTGAGTGAATTGGGGCCGTTGTGGAACAGAGACAAGGGTGTGATTATAACGTGACGGTTATGGGTTCGATTTCCACTCAAGGGATTTAATTTTTTCGGTCGGCACCAAGGCAAAAGCTCGTCGTTGAGTTTTGCCACTGAACATGCAATGCCTCGAAAAAATTAGCGGAAAGTGAAAATATGGTGGGAGGGAGTGTCATAATATTAGGTTCCCTCTGCCTACCCTACATGTTTTTACTACATTTCAAGGAGTAGTTTTTAGTGACTTGAAATGACTTAAGAATGAAATTTGAAACAAAAATTGATAGCCTATTTGTTGTGTAAATACAATTTAGGGTATTTTAGCATAAGTGATGTAATCAGTGTGCCAGTTTAAAGGATCCGTCTGAGGATATCTTTAGACGGATCAAACATAATTTATATTGGTGCTAACGCGGTGACGCAATGCACCGGCTGCGCGGAAGGTCAGGTTCTTGGATTTATGGTACACGAACTCTTTGTTGCGGCCGCGCCGACATCGACACTTCTAACGGATCCTCGCTATATCGATTATTCGTACAATTGTTTATTTTCACTAACACTACTAACACATTTTCACTACTAATAGTAACTAATAAACAAAAATCTATTATAGATTAAATTAAAAATATGTTTTCGTCATATATATATATATATATATATATATCGTATTTAAGAGCAAAATGTAGGCTCCCGGTAAATGTGATTTTTGTCATTGTAAGTCCCGTTCCCGTACAATTTGCGGGTTAAAAGTTTATATATAGTTCGTTATTACAACCCTTACCATTTTTCATTTTTTTGTTCAATAATCAAAAAATATAGCTTTAAATATTACTTAATAAAATTAACAATACAGTTTTGATAAAAGCACAAAATAGAAAGCGTAACTACTTCATTACTGTAATTTATTGATCATATTTGTAACTTCAATATTAAACAAGTTTCCAAAGTATTGTTAATTTCCACGCCGTGTGAAAAGAAAGTAAGAATCATCTTTTAACTCCTACGTCCTGCTAACAATTTAACAAAATTATGCTTTAACTTCGATGAACACATTATTTAACTTAATTATATTTATACGTTATACCTACTCATTTGTCGAAAAGTCCAAAACCGTATGTTGATAAGGTACTTAAATAATCATAACTACCTATATAATTTTTGCTTATTCTTGAGATCTTTTTGATTTAAAAAAAATGATTTTTTTGATGTAGAAAAATATTTTGTGTGAATTATTAACGAGTACCTTTATTAAAAAAGGAACCAGGACAAATGGTTGATTATAATTTTTGTTAGATATTCGAAGATAGTCTAATAAAATTTCGAAAACTATGAAAATTTTCATATAATGAAGTTAATTAATAATGAATTTAATATAAATGAAGTTAGTTAGTGTTGCCATAATTAAATATTCTCTTTTATTTGCAGTCGCATATTTTTAGATAGGGTATATATACATTTGAAAAGCATAATCTAATACACTAGTCTACGTGAAAGTTTCTTTCATCGCGAACAGCGTGTAAACGGTCGTTCCAGTAAAACACTTCTCGTGTCTTCTTTCAGCTTCGTGACTCGATTATATATTTAACTACTATAAAGACTTGTGCTCTATGAAATGTATAAAAAGTAGACGGCTGTCCGCACTTTCTCTAACAATGCACCATGCTTAATTGTATTTTTATTTTTTTAAGAAAACGTATAAAATATGTTTTTGTTTAGCTAAAGAAATTCGTCAAAGATATATTCTGGTAAATTAGGTATTTTCATTTTAATGGTGTCAAAAGAACCTATTATATTTGTAATCTATATGAATGTAATTATTATAATATCGATTTTAATGTACATTAAGAAAAATCCAATGAAGATTGAGTGAAACTTGCACATTAAGGGTGCTGTACCAATTTCAGGACTGTATGTCAAAGGGAAGAAAAATTTATAAAAGTCGATAAGCTTAAGTTTTCGGGCGTATGCACTTGTTTTATATGANATATATATATATATATATATATATATCGTATTTAAGAGCAAAATGTAGGCTCCCGGTAAATGTGATTTTTGTCATTGTAAGTCCCGTTCCCGTACAATTTGCGGGTTAAAAGTTTATATATAGTTCGTTATTACAACCCTTACCATTTTTCATTTTTTTGTTCAATAATAAAAATATAGCTTTAAATATTACTTAATAAAATTAACAATACAGTTTTGATAAAAGCACAAAATAGAAAGCGTAACTACTTCATTACTGTAATTTATTGATCATATTTGTAACTTCAATATTAAACAAGTTTCCAAAGTATTGTTAATTTCCACGCCGTGTGAAAAGAAAGTAAGAATCATCTTTTAACTCCTACGTCCTGGTGACAATTTAACAAAATTATGCTTTAACTTCGATGATCACATTATTTAACTTAATTATACTTATACGTTATACCTACTCATTTGTCGAAAAGTCCAAAACCGTATATTGATAAGGTACTTTTAATAATAATAACTACCTATATAATTTTTGCTTATTGTTGAGATCTTTTTGATTAAAAAAAATGATTTTTTTGATGTAGAAAAATATTTTGTGAGAATTATTAACGGTACTTTTATTAAAAAAGGAACCAGGACAAATGGTTGATTATAATTTTTGTTTGACATTTGAAGAAAATCTAATAAAATTTGGAAACCTTTAAAAATTTTAATATAATGAAGTTAGTTAATAATGAATTTAATATAAATGAAGTTAGTTAGCCAGTTAGTAGTGTTGCCATAATTAAATATTTTCTTTTATATGCACCCGCAAATTTTTAGATAGGGTATACATTTGAAAAGCATAATCTAATACACTAGTCTACGTGAAAGTTTCTTTCATCGCGAACAGCGTGTAAACGGTCGTTCCAGTAAAACACTTCTCGTGTCTTCTTTCAGCTTCGTGACTCGATTATATATTTAACTACTATAAAGACTTGTGGTTTATGAAATGTATAAAAAGTAGACGGCTGTCCGCACTTTCTCTAACAATGTACCATGCTTAATTATATTTTTATTCTTTTAAGAAAACGTATAAAATATGTTTTTGCTTAACTAAAGAAATTCGTCAAAGATATATTCTGGTAAATTAGGTATTTTCATTTTAACGGTGTCAAAAGAACATATTATATTTGTAATCCATATGAATACAATTATTGTAATATCGATTTTAATCTACATTAAAAAATGAAGACCGAGTCAAATTTGCACAATTTGCTATCAATCTTAGGAATGTGTGTCAAAGAAAAGAACAATTTATAAACGTTGACAAACTAAAGTTTTCGGTCGTATGCACTCATTTTATATGAAACAAACTACTTCAATGAAAAAAAAAAAAAAAAAAATATTACAAGCTTATAATTGTAATATGTATAAAGTACTTTTATACAAAGTTATACTTATATGTTAGGACCTACCCTTGAATACGTTCTTACGCGGATTTTCACTACTTATATTTCTTTCTAAATATTTAGTGTATCTACACTACATTTTCTCTATTCCATAATATAATATTAATATCGATATTATAATTTTTAATTACAACAAAGTGTAGCTTTCCGGAAGGCTATTTAGATAGTAGGATAAATGGTTAAAGGAATGGTAATAACATTCAGCTATTGGTATCATAATGGATTATAATAAGCATAGTGAGCGTGAAGATCGCTCTAAGATATTTCTTGAAAGCAATTTTAGTATTTTAGAGTAGGTAAGTTATGGGAGGGATCAGATAATTTCTCGGTTGCATTTCCCTCCAGACCGATAAAACTGAGATACCCTCAACAGATTTGTAAAATGTATTCTAATTTTGCATTATAATTTCGCTTAGAAATTCACTTACGTTTAGAATATTATTAAAATTATGCAGCATATTTTCCTTCTATATAGGAGGTTATACCTCGAGGGTATTTAGAGAAATTTAGTGACTCACGTTTTAGTTTTTTAATAGGTAGATTCGTTAAGTAACATAAAATATTTAAATATATATAATTATATGGTTATATGTAAATGAAAAAAAAAGTCATGTAATTGGAGTAATGTTATTTAATTTGTTGTATTTGAACTTATCTACTTTCAAAGCATGTGAGTCACTTTAATGACTAACGGAGTTAATCAAGTTCAAAGCTTTATATATTAAAATATATGTAGATAAGAATAATATTAATCAAATATTGGACATGAAAATGTGTCAAAATGGAAAGGAAAGATACCAATCTTTATCAGAATTTTCATACATACATTGTAATAAATTAATTAATTCTAATTTAATATTAAAATTATAAAATCCCGAACCCGAACCCGCGCATCTTGGAACCATCCCAGCGCTCTGACCACTAATGCACGTCGAAATTCTTATACACTTGTTCTTATCACAACTTATTCGTATTGTTAGCCACTCTGTAGGGGGATTTTTATTAATTTCCGCTACTCAAAGAAAATTTCATAGAATTATCATTTAGCAAGAGAGATTTATATATATTTTATTAAATATTTTTAACATTTTTAAAGTGTTTCCACAGAAGAGAAAAGAAGAATACTTTTTAAGAAAACATATAAACATTTACCTAACGAACCTAACATTTTATTATCAGCTCAATTATAACACTTATCGATATCTACCATATTAATTGGTAACAAAGAAAGAAAACAAAAATAATGAAATGAAAATGACATTGCCATAACTTCCTTTTAAGAAAGAATAAATCCATTCCTTATAAATTTACGTGAACAAAAATAAAAGATATTTACTATGATCGCTATATTCTAGAAACATTGTACACAATATATTGTTAGAAGAAACCGATGCGATTAATAAATACTTCACCTCGGCACTTCAACTCAGATTGCATTCTAAGAAGGAGCGTACGATAGCGTATGAGTTACGGTGGCGTCAGCTACTTGCGTATTGCTTTATTTAGTCCCTTTGTTTTCTACTAAATGATATTGGGTTGAGTAACAAGAAGTAATCAAATGACTAATTGAAATGGCACAGTTTTTTTTTTTGGCTTCACGCTGTATCCCTCGTATAGCAGAGTAGGCGGAGGGAGACTAGTGTTATGACATTCTGCTTCCTACTTTCCTCCGAATTCTGAAGGCATAGTGTGTTGAGTGGCAGAACTCAACGCTTCGCTTCGCCTTGAATCCAGGGTGAAGAAATTAAAATATTAAATATTTCATTTCCTGGACTAGGAATCAAATCCATGACTGGCCTCACGTTAACTCACACTGAGGAGTTCGTTATTGACATTTTTCTTTCTTATTGAGCACTAAGCGATCAAATTTCATAATTATTCTGCGAAATTGCGGAAGTCTGCGAGGACTTCATTATGTAAGTGCCGAAATTTAATCCGTAAACGAAACCCTATATAGTCACGATGTAACAACTTAAGTGGTTGTATAAGGGATTAGATAAATTTAATTAAAGTCTTAGTTTTCATATGTTATTTTTATTTAAAAAAAAAAATTGACATAGTGTGGACAGGAGTGATAATTTATGTATACCTATATATGGTATTTATTTTATATTCAAAGCGAGAGTTCCGCCTTTTCAACCTACTATACCACTTAATATAAACTAATATTCCTCTGTTACGTATCGCTTATCGTATCTCACTAATGTTATAAATGTGAAAGTTTAGATGTTTGTTTGTTTAATGATAGCAAACGGCCTAATAGATTCGAATTAAAATTTGCAAGAATAGATAATGTAGGAATTAATTGATATATTAACGTCATATATTTTTAACCCAACAAGTTTTTAAATCTATAATATTTTAGTTCTATTATGAAAAATTTATATCATTTTTGTTTTTTACTGTATTAGCTATACGTTTTTTTTCTTTTACAGCAGAAAAGCGTTAGATATGTAGAAGGTAGATGTTAAGTGAGAGGAGAAAGACAGAAGAAGAGTTTTACATATATTAAGTTACGTTAAGTACATTAAGTTGTTACAAGTTATGTATAATTTACATATACAAAAGTTGGTTTATTATATTAATTCAAATCAGGTATTATGGAAGGAATATAAAACAAATTTTATTATTTTTTTAAAGTCCCCGTATGGTGTAGATTTAATGAAGGAAGTGCTTTTAAATTGCATTTTATTTTTAATTTAGTACTATTTTGAAGCAGTGAATTAGGGATAGCAAACGATAGTGTCAGGTCTCACTGCGCTGGCGCCTGTGTCTGTGTGCGTGTGTTATTTATAATGTTGTGCACACGCACAGTGTAATGTTGTCTACTGATAAATATCTAAGGAATAAGCTGAGCCTTTCTTATAAATTTTCATATAGGAATATGCGAGAAACATTTTTACTTAATGTAAAAAATAAAATAATGCTTTTTTCCTTAACACTGATTTAATACATACTTATTTAATAATAACAAACTCTTCGTTTTAATTTCTCTTCAATTTTTATCTATTCAGGCTCTGTTAATTACTTGTTGCTTTTTAATATAAACATTGCTATTACTTTGAGTCGAATACACAATTACAGGTCGTACTTAGAAATTTACCAATTGCCTTTCGTAGCTTTTAAATACAAATACAATACAGAAACACATACAAAAGTATTACACAAAGTTTAGTATTCTTTAGAGACGGGAACCTTAATATATATTCTTTTGTTACAAAACGAACAGTATTGTGTTATAGTGAAATGTCAGTAAAAACTTATTTCTTGTGCTCGCAATATTTATGTCAGCCTTTGATAGTATATAAATGTTAACCTTTTGAGACTTTACGAGTCGCGCCGAAGATAAAATATCGACCTTCTTACGTCATAAGATTAAGAAGTCATAGGGTTCTTGCACAAATACGACCTGGAAAATCCAGCGAAGATGAGGTAACCTACATTTGATTTTTAAAAAAACCAATCCTTTGTGTAAAAATTTTTTTAAAAATCTACTATAATCAGTGATGTTATTAGTGATTCATAATTAATATTGAATTGAGTGACTGTAAATGCGACTGGTTGTGGGTTCGATTCTCATTCGAGAAAATGAAATATTTATTTAAATTTATATTTATATTTCTTCGCTCTGGTGTCGACACAAAGCACAGCGTTCTCTTCCCATACTTAACAAGCAATGTCTCCAGAATTCAGTGGAAAATGGGGAACGGTATGTCTTTAAACTAGGTTCCCTCTGCCTACCCTGCTGTGTGTGGGATCAAGAACTTTTATAACAATCTATAATAACATTAAGAAAAAACAATTCTGCATTACTCACATTTACATTATTTACTCATTACTTTTTTATCCAAGAATTAAAAATACCATCGAAAATTCCATAAACCTAATCCAACAAGTGACTTTGATATGACATGCAATTACTTTTATGAGTATGGTTTCGTTTCTTTTGTGAGATATTAATCTGAGGTTCCCCGGAGGAGGGTTAAATAAAATGTTACGCTCGCCAATATAATTTTAAAGATACTCGTATAGTGCGAACATCGTACGGTTCACCGTATCGCGTGACACGGACACATTACTTCGCGCTCTTGCGAGATAATTAAGAATTTTTTATTGCTTTTCCATCTGGCATGGCATATTGGTAAAATATATAATATGAGTATGTGTGACACTTACTAACGGTTTCCTTTGCGTATAATGGGTTTTATTGACTTATTGCTTGTGTATGCTTATTTTTGTCCTTGTTAGAGAAGTATAATTTATTTGCAACTGCAGATATATACTCTTACATATGTTTTATATATGGCACATATGGCGTTCTACATAGATTGAAATTATTTTTGATTGAGGCAATGCGCGTTGAATGGCGCTGAAATGAAAATATTAATAACTAACAGTTAATTACCCCGAGTGGGAATCGAACCCACCTCCGTCGTGTTTACAGTCACTTGCTTGTTCCATTGCGCCACGACAGTATCTAAACTAAGCTTTATACTATAAAAATTAATATATAAATAAAATCGGACACATTGACTATTGTGCCTGTCGTTCTGGCCTTGTCTCCTGGAATGCCCCCATATACTAAAAAATACTATAGAAATCGTAGCAACGTGTATATAATAAACATTATACAGACTACTTCAAAGAATGTAGAGGTATTTTTAATATTTTTTTTATTACTTAAATATCAAAATAACTTTTTTTTTAGTATTGGAAGTAGAGAAAAAATCAAAATTAGATCAAAATTAAATATTTCTTAACAACGCAAAAGAAATCACGGATGTCACGTCGAATGTAACTAGATTTATATTAATATGGTTATGAAACCAATTTCTTTCTAATAGTTAATAGTTTTATTTTATGACGCACGCCGCCGTGAATAAGTGACTACGCTTGAACGTCGATGACGTGAATGGTACTAAAATCATGGCTTATCAGTTGCAACTTACTTATTGTGTTATATTTTATAATATAATAGTGTATTATATAATTTAGAGGCCAGTCGCGGCACAGGCACAAGCGTGCCACTGTCAATATGACAGGTTGTGAGTTCGATTCCTAGTAGAGGAATTGAAATATTTAATATTTTCATTTCTTGCTCTGGTAACACGGTAAAGAGCGGCGTTGAGTTTCTCCACTCAACACACAATGCCTTTATTTCGGTGGAAAGTGGGGAACGGAAGTCCTAACTAGGTTCCTAGGTTCCATCTGCCTACCCTGCTATATATAAATAAACTTGACTAGGTTCCTAGGTTCCCTCTGCCTACCCTGCTATGAATAAGAAGTATAAATAAAGAGTAATATTATATACTTTGTGATGTCAACTAATTCCTTAAACGTTTAATTTAGCTTTTTATAAGAAGTTAATGTAATATAATATTATGTTAAAAGCATTTATTCGAAGTGAAGGTCAATCCAATCGACTTTGTATAATCTTCTTATCTTTCTCGTAAATGACAGAGCAATTATAGTGAATACCTCAAAGAAAGCTTGTTTAGCAAAATATTGTGGACGATTATATTTTAATTACTTATTAAATGAGGGTGTGGTAGTTATGGGATCAATTCTCATTCGAGGAAAACAATTATTCCTACGTTTTCTCAATCTGGTAGAAATAGTACGACATTGAGTTAAGCGAAGTAGGCACAGAAAATCGGAAAAGTTAGTGTTAAGATTCTCCGTCCCTATTAAGATACTTCCGTTCTCCACATTCCGCTGGATTATGTCTTCATTATATTTTGAAAAGAGGAATTGTTCAGTTTTTCGCCGGCTCTACAGCAGAATCTGTCTTTGGAGCTAGTGGACTGACAGACTGATTCAAAACTGCTTGTAATTACCTAATTGAATAAAGAATAATTTTATTTTGATTTGATTTTGATTTTCATAGCCCACGGAACTGGATACTCGTATGATATATTTATATATCTATATGTTCTTTTACCGTTTCTAATTATTAAACATGTAGTGTCACAAAAAAAATAATATATAGTCACTTTGTCAAAAACCACATTTTTAATTTATTTAGGAGACAAAATGATCTATATAATCATTTGTTTAATTATTTCCTTTACTAATATTCTATATTAATGGTTCCTGTTAATTAAGCCTTTCACTTAATATAACTAAATAGAGATATTTATTGCCTTTATCGGTTTCGATCGTTGTTAAAAAATTAGTGATGGACTATAAATTATAATAAAGTTATTCTAGAATGTAAAGAAACTTTCTTTTGTAGCTAATATTTTAGCTTTATTTTAGCTTTCGAGCGATCACGTAGTTGCAGTAGTATTACCGATGTAGAAAATTAATGGAGAATTAAAGATTGAAAAAAGATATGTAAAGTAACGCATGACATTAATCTTTACATATCTTTTTTTTAATATTTGATCTTTGTACCGACCTTTGGTTAATCCAAAATACTAGCCTTGTACTCGTTGCACGTAGGTAATTCTAAGAAGGAAAACATCCTCAGAGAAACGTGCAAGGTCTCGTACGAAAAATAATGCAAAGAATACGTAAATCATTAATTATTCAAAGAAATAATTAATTTTTTTTGGCCTTTTTATAGGTAAACTATTTTATAAGGTATTTTAAAATACTTTATACTCCAGGAATCAACTCTTGAAAGATTAAGAAGTATAGATTATTTGTTGCATATTATTACAAGAAGAAATTCGACAAAAATAACATAAAAAAATATTTAAATTGAGTAAAACAATTAGGAATGTCATAAAAGCAGTTAAATTAAACAAGAAGACTCTATATTTAATTTACTTATTTTCCGTCCAAAAGTTTTTTGTAAATTAATTTCACTTTATATACCTACCAAATACATACAAAAACGGAAGTCGAAGAAAGCCAATACTTTTTCGTTTCTTTTTTTGACGATGACAAATTTGTTGCTTATAGACTTATAAAGACATACCAGTGAAAAAGTTGAAAGTAAAATTAGGGTAACTCTCAGGACTACTTCACAAAGCTCACTTTTTTCGACCTTAATTTGTATGCCGTTTGTGGATAATTAAGTAAAAAGTGCTTAATGATTGATCAATCTTGTTTTGGAAAGCAGTATATTCATATAAGACTTGGTCTTAAAAAAAATCTTGGTTGGTGGCTGTAAAGTTATTAATATTGTTTTGTTGTAGAAATTTAAAAAGAACAGTCAAAATACAACTCAAGCAAATATTTTGAAAGTTAACGTATTTTAAATAGGTTCAAATTGTTGAAATTTTATTTTATAACATTATATTCTATTATATTTGTGGGTTCGACTTCCACTCGAGGAAATTAAATATTAAATAATTTCTTTTAAAGGCCTTTGTAAGAAGCTGATGAATAACACTTACGAAAAATAAATACTTTTTAACTTGTAAATGTTTCCAAAGAAATTATTTCGCAATACGTTTCGCAAGTATGATTAGCAGTGAAAATATTTTTTTAAATAATTCACGCATCGATAATAATTACTTAAAGCGATTTCCACTGTCTGCCTCCGAGTCTTTTTTTACTCCATGACTTGTGGCTTAAGTAAATAATACGTTTGTGGTTGTCTGATATGAATACAGTTTTGACAATTTTGTTTACCAAAATATTGATATTTTTTTCAAGTTACCACAAATCTTAAATTACAATGTTTAATATATAATTTTATTACTATATATAACAGATAGAGATACATACATAATATTGATAATTAATTAAGTAAATAATAAGAGTGTATTGTATTAAATAAATCAGTTAATTATATTGTCAAAAAATATGGCTTTTTTTTATCCTTTAGCTTTCTTAGTGTTTCATAAAATAAAAGGAAAAAAACTTGCAGAAGTCATTATATAGTTTATCATACTTTTTTGTTTTTAAGTGTTAAATATCGGTTGGCTACCGAATACGCCTGTCTTTGTAATAGTACCCGTGACGTCGTTTCCGTCACGTCATCCTCGATGAACCCGTTCAAAATACTTATGTAAAAGGTATGTTACGAATTGGTAAGTACAGAAATAATATATTTATTTTTTTCTCATTTATTACCCAAATTTAAGAATAAACATATATTATTACAAATAGTAGGTAGTAAATAATATAAATATATACGATTTTTGAACGTAAATTAATTCAATTTGACCACTCCTGCTATTAAATGTACCCAGAATTATTAAATTACAACTATTTTTTTATATTTCTATAGCGGCATATTTAAACTTGTGTCCATTTCTTATTATGCCCAGTATAAGGACAAAGGATTCAAGAAGGCTTAAGGGTGTCCGAAACCGCAAAGAAGACTTACAATCTCCACAGGGCAGGTGTCGTCTGCCCGCATTATGTCTGTTTTTTATTTGAATTCTACCAACACTGGAATATTTCGATTTTTATTTTCATAAGTAACAACTTATGAAAAATATAAATAAGTAGATATATTATAGAACCTCGAGACATTTCTTTTTAGTATTAAAGACAGGTTTAAAGTCTGTAAATACTTTAAATTCCCCACATTAAAAGAAAAGATGTATATTTTATCATCAAAGAATGTAGACAATAGGATGTGCTAAAAACTGCTTGTTAACATTCATTCGCATCAACAAAACGGTCGTCTTATTAAAATATAACAAAAATTTACATTCCTTAGACTTTTAAGTCCACGCAAAAACTTAATGTATATTTTAAAGATACATAACATATTTAACTAAATTATAATTTTAATAAGTCCTAATTGTAATAAGGCCATCGTGGCGTAGGGGCAGAAGCGAGTGAGTAACGAGATGTTTCTGGGTTCGATTCCAACTCGGGGAGACGAGTAATTATTTATAAATATTTTCATATCTTCGTTTTGGTACCAACGCAAAAAGCGTGACGTTGAATTCCGCCCCACACAATGTCTCGAAAATTCGGCGGAATGTGAGAAACGAGTTGTTTTAACACTTTTAGTTTGTCTCTACCTACCTCTATATACAGGATACAGCGTGAAAAAAATAATAACTCTTTTTGAACAAGAACTGTTACGCGCGGTAATTAAATATTAGTAAAAAGTAATACACTTAAGTCTTTTATGTGATAGTTTTTGCATCCAGGCCGCGTTATTGGAGATTGGCATCGTTTCAGAGATTAAGTTCACTCATTGCTCGCNTAGTATAAGGACAAAGGATTCAAGAAGGCTTAAGGGTGTCCGAAACCGCAAAGAAGACTTACAATCTCCACAGGGCAGGTGTCGTCTGCCCGCATTATGTCTGTTTTTTATTTGAATTCTACCAACACTGGAATATTTAGATTTTTTATTTTCATAAGTAGAGTAACAACTTAAGAAAAATATTTTATTTTATTTAATAAATATTTTATAGAACCTCCAGATGTTTCTTTTTAGTATTAAAGTCAGGTTTAAAGTCTGTAAATATTTTAAATTCCCCACATTAAAAGAAAAGATGTATATTTTATCATCAAAGAATGTAGACAATAGGATGTGCTAAAAACTGCTTGTTAACATTCATTCGCATCAACAAAACGGTCGTCTTATTAAAATATAACAAAAATTTACTACATTCCTTAGACTTTTAAGTCCACGCAAAAACTTAATTTATATTTTAAAGATACATAACATATTTAAAATTATTAATAAATTATAATTTTAATAAGCCCTAATTTTAATGAGGCTAAAGCAAAAAGCGTGGCGTTGAATTCCGCCACTTTACACATAATGTCTCGAAATTTCGATGGAAGGCCCCCAACGGAGTTAACACTAGTTAAGTTTAGTTAACACTAGTTAAGTTTAGCTATACGGGATACAAAATGAACCCGAAAAAAAATTAAAACCACTTTTTGGCCAAGAACTGTTACGCGCGGTAATTAAATATTAGTAAAAAGTAATACGCTTAAGTCTTTTATATGATAGTTTTTGCATCCAGGCCGCGTTATTGGAGATTGGCATCGTTTCAGAGATTAAGTTCACTCATTGCTCGCATCTCCAACTCCAGCGTGACCGCAATGCTTGCTCGCTGACAAACTTGTCACAATTACTATTTATAATTCTAATTCAACTAATTGACTTCTTATCAAGATTCATGTTTTACCGAACCAGTGACAGATTTTTTATCGAATAACAGTTTTTGTATCCTCAATTACTAGATAATAGTTAGCGTTAGTACTCATGTCATAATTTATATCGAACGTCGGCTTACTCGCTTAGTAATAAACGTATTGTAAAAAAAATAACAAGCTTATAACAGTATTGTGGATTAGTTAGTAGATTTGTATTACATATATATTATATACTTACAAGAAAACAGACAGTCAAGAGCCAATGGACCATTAAATCGGAGTGTTTTAGCTGTTAACGTGGTGATTCTGGGTTCGATATTAATTCGGGGAAATGTAATTGTTACAGCGTTACTTGCATGGGGAATCCCAGTTGAGAAATATTTATGTTACTTTAAAAACGATACGTAAATAAATAATCTATTCCAACTTAAGGTAATCTCAAATTAATTTAATTTATGTTTAATAAAAAAATATATCAACCTAAATCTGTATTACAGAACAGAATCTAACATTCATCAAAATAACATTTTCCTCCATAGGTGACGATTGTGGACGTAGAGACTGCGCTATGCGCCAATTCGTTGTCGCTGCAGTCGCTCACTAGCGAGTGCGTTGTGCGCGCGTGCGTCGGCCATCTTTCTACAGCTGATAGTGTTGTACCCGACAATATAATCACGATATTAATCACGATTTACGTTCTCCTTAAATGACCTATTGACATATTTAGTGTTGTGACCGAAGACAAATGAAAATGACAGTTAATCGAATAAGAGTGGTGGTCCTCGGCAGCGCACGCTCAGGCAAATCCGGTGAGTCTCACATAATAAATTCACACCCAGCTGCCCAATATTGATGAAATGACTCCAATTTCCTGATATCATTCGTTTTTTCTATATCGAACCGACAGCTAATATAGCTTTAATGATGCTTCGCTGGAACCAGATTTAAACTATTTTTTGTGGTATGACCTCATGGTCAGGACGCCGAAATCAATTACCTCTAATGGCATGGGAAAAGGTGCCTTGATTTATTTTGGGATCAAACATATGTATGTTATTTAATAGCACCGTAATTACGGATAGTAGAGTCGGTAATTAAACCTTCCAATCCAATTCAATTCGAAGCAAAGCTTTTTTTTTAATATATTAAAATGCATGTTGTTATTGTTTTTTTCTACTTTATCAAAGGTTATTGTTGTTCTACTTGATAAATATCAATTTAAATATGTGTGATAGAAATCTTTAATATGTTTTATATTATAAATAGTGATATGAACTATTAATTATAAGAGAACGATATAAAAGGAACAAAAGGATTCTTGATTGCTGCTGGTAATTAAATGAAAACAATGCCTAACATCTGTAGCGAACAAAAGAAATCGACAATCAATTTGAATCAGATTATTATATGTATATGTATCAATTGTTGTTTTTTTTATTCTGAACGTAAAATATTTATATGTGTATTGAAATTGATATAAAAAGTAATTAGTAGTGTTGAGGCCAGTAGTGGCGCAGGGGCACAAGCGTGTGACTGTAAACTCGATAGGTTTTGGGTTCGATTTCCACTCGAGGAAATTAAATATTAAATATTTTCATTTCTTCGCTCTGGTGTCAAGGCAAAGTGCGTCGTGTTCCGTCATTCAACACACAAAGCCTTCAGAATTCAACGAAAAATGGGGAGCAGAGTGTTTTAACCCTATGCTCTCCCGCCTATGAAACTGAAAAAAAAGGAATTAGTAAAGTATTTCTTTGATTTTCCTAGATTTTTCTTATCAGTCATAGGTAGGTTATATCAGATAACTAGTACTGTGTCAATAGGCTGGCGGCTGATTCCATAGAACTACAAACGTAAATAAGATAAGTACTTGTTTATTTTGATAATAAAACAATCTACGAGTAGATAGCAAAATGCGTGGCGCTCAATCCATTTTGCGCTTATGATAATGAAAGAAAGAGTTTATGCAATATATTTCTTTAAAATATATATATAACTATTGTTTTGTAAATAATTTAAACTACAAACTTAAAATTTACTAGAAGATAACGCATGAAATCATTAAATTTTTTAGTATAAAAATTTGAATTAATTTTTAAATTATTTCAGTGATTTATTACAATTGATTTTCTAATGATGCAAATATGATTTTTATTTAATTATACATAACAATAAAATGTAACTATAAATAATAAGCGGCGGTTAATTCCGCCACTCAACACGCAATGCACCGAAAATTCGACGGAAAGTGGGGAATAAAGTGTGTGTAAAAAAATAACATATCTACATAAATCGTCTAAACTAGAATTTATTTTATGTGAAAGACATGTCTTAAATAGCCTAAGTGAAAACAGTATGGAGACAGGGCCATAAAGTAGTACGATCACAACGGAATGCGGGCCTAGTAGTCATATTCCGTCACTACAGAATATTATTATACGGCTACTCATTGTGGGGGCGACGTGTTTATTAGGCACCTTAAACATAGATGGTTGACTCAGTCAGTATAACAAACTTCAGCTACCGGCTTACGAAGAGTGTAAAATATTTATAGATAGAAGTAAACTACATAGGTCGTTGTGGCACAGAGGCACTAGGGTGTGACTGTAACGCAAAGGTTTTGGGTTCGATTCCCACTTGATGAAGGGAATTATTTATCAATATTTTCATTTCTTCGCTCTGGCACCAATACGAAAGCCCAGCGTTGAGTTCTGCCACCCAACATGCCTCTAAAATACCTCGAAAAATTCGGCGGAAAGTTGGAAACGGAGTGTCATAACACTATATTCCCGGCTATGTGTGGGATACAGCGTGAAGCTGATTTGATTAGCTTTTAAAACTAAAAGAGTTTATGGAACACTCGTCCGCGGAAATATTAATTTAGAAAAATGGTAGCTAAATTAATTTGATCCGTTATATTTACAACCAGAAAAACTAGAATTTAAAAGTGACCGTATCAAAATAATAAATCTTAATATCCAAATTGCAAAAACATGCATAAACTGGATCATTATAAGGCAATTGATTAACATGAAAGCTGCTTAGAATGCTCCTAATTTCGAATGGTGATTTCTTAATAATGGTAGGTTTTAATTTTATTACTATACTAATTATACGTTCTTAGCGAAACGAGATACAAGCCTCATAGACACGTTGAGTTTGTCTGTAACAACAACCTCAAAATTTCAATATCAATTCATTTCTACAACGAACTTTGAAAGCGGCACTTGTTAAATCACTTTGAATTTGGTTAGGTAGAGAGATGAGCTCGAACCGTGGAGATAAGTCTTCAGGGCATTGTATAGGGTTTCCAAGACTTGAGTCACAATTCCCTGGAACAGCTCTGAGCCCTCACCCTGCAACACGATGGGTCAGGTAACCGCACTGTGAATCCATAAAATTCTAAGTAGTTTAATTCGCGTAGAGGTGTAAAGTTTTCAAATAATCACTTATATAAAAATTAACGATTAAAGATTTGTGATTGCAATTATATTTTACTGTTAGTTAACTAAGAGAAAGCCGGGAACCAAAAAGTAAATTTGCAACGCGTTAAGATTAGGCACGATAGAGACATCCGTGGTATCGTGTAATACTAACCTTATTATAAGTGTACTAAACAAATAAAAACATTTTAGGTAACCCAAAAAATTGTTGCAAATATTAGATATCGATATGATAACATGGATGGTTGCAATATATCTACAAGAAACTAGGTTGACGGACCGAATATTCTATTGATAGGAAGTAAAAGTAGTTTAAAAACAAAAAAAAATTAAATTACAGAATTTAGAATTTATTAAATTTTACACGATAAATTAAAATTTGTAAGGCATGTGATTTTTTTGTGATATTAATTGCTTAATAAAACAAGTTATCTAAATATAGGTTAATTTTATTATTGAAAACCAATAATAATATATAATCTGTAAATATTAATTATTTTGTATGTTGGTCATCCACAGACACTTGTCATGTTTGACATTCTTCAAATCCAATTTTATTTCACAATAATTAAACGCCATTTTTAGTATTTCACAATAATTAATAGTTTATTTTCTATTACAAAATTCACGTAACAAAATAACATAATAATATTGAGTATGTAATAAGAATTAATTAAGATCAATCGAAACAATAATAAACTGGCAACATAATTGTTGAATAATCCGTGAAATGTTGCCATTAGATAATAAATAACGTTGCCTATGCAATAGAAAGTATAAACAATAATAGCGAAAGCTGGCGAGTGAAATTGATTTATCGTAGTTGTATTCGGATGTCGTCTTGGAAACACTCAACGTATTAACATAACAATTAAGATATATTGTATAAGGTGATTTGACTTATGTCGCCATCGATTAAGCAACAATTACGGAAAAAAAATATATCGTAAGACTTATCCCACGATAGCTCTTACATGTGGAACCAATGTGTTCTAACTTCTAAAGCAATTAAGAAATAAATATTGGTCGGTGTTACCACGGAACATGGTTCGCGAAGTTCCCAATTATGTAATTAAGACAATTTTGAAAAAGTTCACTTCACGTTTCTCCGAAGGCTAAAAGCTTATAAATGTCTTGCATTATTATTACCGTAAGAGATCACGAACTAATATTTGTACAGTTTTTAAGAATTATTATTCAGATAAGTAAAATTGAATGGCAACAAAATGTATAATATATGTAAATGTTTTGTTTTAACTAAAAGTAAAAAATATTAATTTATTTCTTATTTTTATAGCAACCAATTGTTATCTCACTTTAATTTATAGTTTCTGTTTAAACTGATAGTGAATTCAATCTTATATTTTGTTTGACCAGGGAAAGTGCTCGTCTATATTTAAATAATTAAAAGATATTTATTTATCATTTATATTTCTCAATTAAATAAAACATTTATATGAAATAAGTTACTTTGTTAATAATATTTAATTTCAAGAAATTTCATCAAAATATTTTTCAAATGAAATAACTATATTTATATAGCAAAATAATAATAAAATCTCTAAGAATGCGTTTCGGGATCGAACATCGGGCACGTCTAAATGTCAGTTGCAGTTATATTAATAGTGTGCGCAGCCGCATGCCACCGGCCACTGACAGACGCTGTGAGTCACCCGGTCAAGCATCGTCTGGGACACCCGTCTCTTCTACTCACTTTTACTCGGCTAATCTTGCTAATTTTATCTTTCCTCCTACGAAATTCTGTATGATATCACAATTCTCAATTTTATGTATTTATAGATATTAGTATTAAATATCAAAATAAAAATTTCAATAAGCAAAAGATTTTTAAAAACTAACCATTTTTTATCTGTTGCTTGTGACGTAGCCACAAATATGTATTTTATAGGACGATTGGTTTAGAAACAAAAATAACATTTATCCATTAAGACGTTATGCATCATTAAAAATGAAATCGTCTTTGATTTTGACGCGAACTAGACGTGTAATAATAGCGTTCAATTTTGTAGATTTCCAGGTCACGCAGTCAAACATCATTGTTTAGAAACATATCGCTGTCAATATTTGCAGGCAGAGAAATTAAAAATACTAGGTCACATATTGCGAATTGGGAGAAAGCAACGAAGTCCTTATTTTACGATATTAATATGTGTGGTTAATAAACCTTATTATTAAATAAAATGGCCAATTATTCTGTAGCAGATAGACAGGTGGGATCGTACCATGTCAGTGCTTGACGGTGCTTTAATTAAGGTACACCTTTAGCCACCGTTTACCATATTCGGTAAATATATAACATTTTAAATTCCTTTCGTGTCAAAGAATACCGTTGTGGACCTCATTATTCGTTACCGTTTCAGTTTGTTCGAAGATTTAGTATGGTTTTCATGATTCTCATGAAACAATCTGTAATACTATTTTAAGGAAAGCATTGCGTAATTTAAATCGGGTGCTTTTTACTAGAAAACAAATATTTATATGAAAGTTATGTTATAATTTTTAATTAACAACTTCGCTGAATACTTTAATTGAAACTGTATAATATTTTTATTGTACGATTTTAATGAAACATGCATTAAAAACATTTGCCTCCGTTTCAAAATACAGTACCTACTTTACTGACTTTATCAGTATTTAGAAGTGAAAGTGACTTGTTAGTTTAATTGGTCATTCGGTCCAAGTTGAAGTTTATTTCGTACAGTTTGATAAGGATACGAGTTCTTTGACTGCTTGCGGTGAAGTTTCGCGGTAATCAAAGATATGGATATCGTCGGTGGAGTTAATTTTTAAAAAATATACACGCTATCTCGTACTTGATAGTGATATAAATATGAATTTTAATATTTTATATGTAAGATATGCATACAATATCATATTTGAATTAATTATTAATGAAATTAACTTTTTTCAAAATATTTTTTTACATACTTTTTTATAAGGAGCACGAATAATTATATAGCAGACTAGTGCATCCTGGACAAAAGACTAATAAAAATGTGCAATTAAAAATATTGTTTACATTTTGGGATCTAATCGAATAATAATTATCTACATATATAAGCATGTACATTATCATAAAAATATATTAAAGTTAAATTATACATAGAAGTTTGTCTTTGGAGTTTGTAGCTCCTAGAAATGTCGTTTATTAATAGAATTGTGTTGCTACAATTAACCAGCGCAATCACAGATGATAATGCGGACATGCTCCATTGAAGGGATTGGGTGGAGGGTTTATTATATTATTCTACCTATTATTTATTGAAACAGTCAATTTCATATTCAGTGCTATTGATATACTCGTAGTGTTACAGTTCTATAATATATGTATTTGTATATTTATATATTCAAAACTTGTATATCATATATCAAACCACATATTCGTTATTTTAATAATGAGACCTATGTGGCATAGTAGCAAGCGTGTGACTATAAACGCGACGGTTGTGGGTTCGATTCCCACTCGGGGGAATGAAATATTTAAAGAAGGCAATGCAAAGCGTTGAGTTTCGCAATTTAACAAACAATACCTTAAGCAGCAGAAAGTTTGGAACGTGGTCTTAACAAAGTTCCCTTTGCCTACCCTGCTATATACTTGGCACAGCGTGAAGCTAAAAAGTTATATATTTTTTGTGTACATAATAGTATAGACAAATAATTTATATTTTGTTAATTGATTTTTAATATCGTTATTATTTATTTTTATTTGCTTCTTAATATCTTTAAAAATTACCTATAATACAAAAAAAATACAATATATACGTGATTTGTTCTATGTATAGCAAATCGCACAGTTGCGGGTACGTTGTGTAGCTACTCGGCGTGAATATGCGAGATATCGTAGAAAACGACAGAAGAGAAGTCCTCAATTTCAGGCTGAAGAAATTCGCCTATATGGGATTTATAAGGAATCAAAAGAACTTCTTAAAACTGCTATCCTAAAAAGTAAAGAGACGGCGAAAACTGAAATGCTAGATTCCCTTAATAGAGATCCATGGGGTCGACCATATTTGATGGTTCGAAATAAACTTCGCCCTTGGACACCCCCACTGACAGAAACACTAGAGCCACATGTTTTAAAGATTATTTTAGAGACTCTTTTTCCGCA
>JAKRZM010000039.1:0-63585 GCA_036379175.1 Heliconius cydno galanthus | reverse complement strand
ATAGCTAAGTGATTTGGTTTTGTTTTTAGATTTCTTATATCAGCACCGCGTGTTGTTTGACGGCGTCACTTCGGAAGTAGAAGTTTTGGATACTTGTGGTTGTGCGGTATGTACCTAATAGCCACTTATTCATTTTTTTACTAGCAACCCCCACTTGGCTTCGCCCGCTTAACCTTATAGTTATACTATAGCTAAATAATCTTTGCATAAATTATAACCTATGTAATATTATTCTGATGTATAAATTATATTACTGCATAGTTCCATTTAGATCCTTACCTACCTTAGTTTTTGTGTGAAAGTTGAACGCCGTAGAAGTACTCGTCTCTCCAAGTGGAAATTGAACCCTCTAATTGAACCCAATTTCCTCAAGTGGAAATTGAACCCTCAACCTGTCCCGTTTTCAATCATACGCTTGTGCTACTGTACCACTACTATCATCAACATTATTTATTAGATAACCTTGTGTTATACAGAAGCGAGGGTGCTTACCGGAGCACCTTAGATGGGGTGACGCCTTTGCGGTCGTCTATTCTGTGTGTGACCGACGGTCATTCTTAGCAGCGGCGGAGTTGTTAGCTCTTCTTGAACGGACTAGGCTGCCAGGATGTACTTCTGTAACCTTATTAGGGAATAAAAGGGACTTGGAACACGCAAGGTCAGTTTTAAATTTTTTTTGTTGGTATTTTTTTTTTATTCTCTATATAAATGTCGACAAAAAAATTTACTAATATATTTTTTTTCTTTTTTTTAAGGATATCTTTTCATTAGATAAAATTTACCTTTGTACGTATAATTTATTTCAAAAAGATTTCAAACTATGCGTATAATATAAAGAAAAGATAAATATTAGGTACTGTTATAAGACATTATTATGTAGTTATGCCACTTTTACTTAAATATTCGTGTTATAGTGCGCCGGACTGGCGACGAGAATACTTGGCGAGAATACTGGCGCCACTTTTCTAATAATTTCTTTTGCCATGACAATTTTATACTTAGAATTTCTAACATACCGTTCTGAATGAAAAAAATGTTAACGCAACATGACATGAAACGAAAGTTACACGGCAAACGGTAAATAGTACATTTTAACTGTATAATTAACCTAAACTCTATATTTAACTTTAATATTTAGTAATTCGACAAAGTATGGTTAAATGGCATTTATTTATATAATCATAATAAATATATATATTATACTAGTGGGCGCGCGCAGCTTCGCCTGCTTATTTAAACACTTAGGGGTGAATACTAATAAACCATGAAACACGTGTTCAATGAAATATTTTTAAGAGTCTCAATTTCAAATGTGGCGATTTAAAGATTTTTCCATACAAATTTTTGTTTTAATTTTAATTATTTGTTTTAATATTTGTTTTAATTTTAATTTTAATTATTTGCACCCTTAGGGAGAGAATTCTAGAAAACGATGAAATACGTGTTCAATTAAATACTTTTAAAAATCTAAATTTCAAATTTTATAAAAATCGGTGCCGATTTGATATTTTTTCCATACAAACTTTTAACCCCTATTTCACCTCTTTAGGGTTAAAGTTTTTCAAAATCCCTTCTTAGTGGATGTCCAGATTATGAAAGTAAACATCTGTCCAAATTTCACGTTTCTACCATCAGGGGTTACGACTGTGCGTGCGTCATACCTCAGTCAGTGAGGACAAGTCCTTTTATATATATAGATAGATTAAATTAGCAGTGACGAATAGAGTCTGTAAATAATTGTGTCATACATTTTGAACAGAGTGGTAAATACAGAAGAAGGACAAGAGATGTCTCTAAGATTCGGTTGCCAGTTCTACGAGGTTTCTGCAGCGGAGTCGTGCGCAGGCGCCGCGCTCGCCTTCCACGCGCTGTTGCGTGAGGCGCGCTCGTTGGCCATGCTGCTGCCAACTCCGCGACGAAAGCTTGCCGCGTACTCTGTATCTAAGGTAATATATGTATTTGGGTTACGTTCATTTACATGTTGAGATAGATTGCGAGTATAGAAGTTTATGTAGGTTTTATTGTAATTATTTATGGTTGCAATATGATGATATCAGTCGTGGTGCAGAGATACAAGCGTGTGACTGTTAAAGCGACAGGTGGTGAGTTCTATTCTTACCCGAGGAAATGAAATAATTAATATTTTAATTTCTTCTCTCTGGCACAACGGCCCTGACACAATTCAGCGGAAACGGGAACGCCAATGTCTTAAAGGGGGTGGAGTACCTTAATACTAGGTTCCCAGTTTTTCTCTGCCTACCAAGCTGTGTGCGGGATACAGCGTGAATTTAAAAAAAAATGTTTTACTTTCAGTTACAAGAGACACTGTAATAAAATATTGCTAATTCAAATGTATCACACGCATCGAATTGCGTTTGGAATCTCTCCAAGTTAAATCTCCAATTGGACTCTACTCTGAATATACAATATATTGACTTGTTTTGTAATTTCATAATAAAGCGTAACAGTTCAGTTGTGTTTGAATATGTTATTTTTGTACAGGTAATTGGTTCAATTCTCGGCCTGAGCAACAAAAGCGTGCGAAAGAAACGACCTTCACTCAGCATATGATCTGTAAGCTATTATATTTTGGTCTCGTTTACTCCACGATGGAGTTTGTTTTCTTGGTGCAGAAGAAAATGTTTTGATGATGGAGCCGAGTGTTGGAGCCTATAAGGACTTGAAGGTTGGATGGCGCATAGCGACGCTGTTCAGACGATTTATATCAATTAAGAATTCTAGTACTTTTTTTAAATATTTCGACACACTTATGTTTTTTAAAGTAGGTATTTCTTCTAATGATAAACGAAAATGTTATTGAGTGAGATACCAATTTTTACGCGAATAATGCTATTTATTTCTCCTTTGATATAATAGATATATGATATTACAATTTTCTACTTGTGCATATAACAGGGTATCTAGAGCCTTAAATATTTTGTGATAACTAAGTTGCCTTATTTTGTCGTCTCGGATTTATACCTGAAGGATTTAAAATTATTTATGAAAATAATAAATATTAATAATCTACTCATTCAGTAATAGTATTTTTATTGACCATTTTATTACACAATAATGACCTTGCAAAAAGTATTATTAATAATTGACATTTAATTATTTCATTTCATTCACAGTCTTAGCTTGTCACTTTAATTACGTTAATAAATTTAAATCTGGCAGATCGCAGGATATTACTTAATTTTATTGTGAATTTATAGTGGTAAGTGTTTTAAATAACTTTTGAAGTACTGTATAATTAATAAGTTTGACCCACCTACTTATGAAAAAATAATATTATAAATAATATTATGAAAAAATAATAATATTGTAAATATTAATTATCCTATTAGTTCTAGGATTATGCGACTGATTTTAAATCTTGACCATATATCGCATAAACCTAAATAATCTCTTATGTAAACATATATAAATAATATAATTTAAATAAATAAATATGCAACAAAATGCTGTATTTTTCTTTCATTTACCTTTTACTTTTCCAATAATTATGTGAGAATTTATGTCAAAATCTATTTCAGATTTTGATAATGTTATTACCCACTATGATTTAATATTTTACACGAAAAGCCACTTATTGACAATTGGGTTAACACGTTCTTTAAAGTGCTACTACAAAATTACATAAAAAGGAAATCTAGTAAAAGTTCTAATAATGATATATTTCAATAACAACTGTGTCAACATTTTCAGCTTTTCATAAATAGAAGAAACCTGAAACCTGAATAAAATTACTACAATAAATTTTGTTTTAGATAAACCTAGTAAATTTGACTCCAGCGATAATTTTATAATTCAATATACGTTTCTAAATAAAATTTTAGAAGCGGTAGCAGTTACGAGTTGGTTCAAGGCAAACATTTTTATTGCTTTTCAAAATATTTGTCACCGATTTCGTTAATGTATGCATACTCGTACACGGAATTTGCGTTTCTTTGACACTTTTCAATGATTATTTTCTCTTCTTTTTTCTCGAATTCAAATTCTAAGACATAACTGATATTACATTCGTTGTTTAGTTCAGTTCAGTTCTTTATTTATGGCGCTTCGAGCGTGCCAGATTCGTTGTTTAATAGAACGCTATAGAGTGCAAGTGATATAAGTTTTCATAATATTGTAAACCAAAAAAAATTGCATAAACAAAGTTCTATAATAAAATCTAGGCTATACTTATTCTATGCTAGTGACATAAACTGTAAAATATTGCTACTTCGCTGTTTAAATAGCCGTAATGGTAAGTAACAAGCACTTTGACGCCTTTCACTAGTCAACAGAGATCCACTTTTCTATCACCAACCAGTAGTTACACTGTTATATGGGTACAGCGAACTGGCTGAGTAAAAATAGCAAAGATAACGAGTTTTAGACTATAATTATAATGAAACATAATGAACAGTAATCGTTTAAAACTTCCTGTGGCCAATATGTTAATTTCTAATATATTCTCATTCAGCTTCACTCTGTATCCCGCATATAGCAGGGTAGGCAGAGATAACCTAGTGTTAAGACACTCCGTTGCCTTTTCGCTAAATTTTTCGAGGCATTGCTTGTTGAGTGCTATTGAAAATGTTAAATATTTCATTTTCTCGACTTTGAATCGAACCTACAAACACTTTAGTCATACTTCGTGCCCCTGCGCCACGGCTGGTCTCATAGCCAGGGCCATAAAATAATATATTGTATTATTTTCTTATATTTACATAAATACAAATTTCTGCAATATTTCAATATTATCATAACATATAAGAATAAGACTTAAAATATATGAACGAGAAGCTCGTCGCTCAACGCATACAAACTTAAATGATGAACCGTTACAAATAAATTGTAATTTGTTGAACGCTTCATGGTACTATAGCGAGGTCCTCAAATAAATTTTAAGAGGTTTACAGCTGTAATGAATACAAACGCATAAATCATTTGTAGTTTATGATTGTATTCACTTTTGACCTTCCCCAACTGTACATCGTTGGGCACTTTAACTTTCTTTGCAAATAATATTTATATGGACAGTATTGTGGCACGTTTTTAATATGTCAATATAGTTTATGGATATGAAATATTGGAGATGGAAGCCGTTGTGACGCAGTGGAAAGAGCTTGACTGTAAACGCGATGGTTGTGGGTTCGATTGTTACTCTAGGGGAATGAAGTATTATCTATCTATCTATATAATTATATCTATATCTATATATAAAATCAAAAGATCACTCACTCATCACGAAATCTCAGAAACTACATGTGCTAGGAATCTGATATTTTGCATAGGAGTTGTTTATAGGACGTAGGTGCTCGCTAAGACTGAAAGGAATTTGCAATATTCGACTTCTAAGGGGTTGTTTTTGGGGTTGAAAGTTTGTATGAAACTTCGTTATTACAAATGCTAGGAGTCTCAAATTTTGTATAGACGTCACTAGGACGTAGTCATGGAGACAGAAATTAATAATAAAGTAATTCACGCAGGCGAAGCCGCGGGCGGGCCGCTAGTTTATTAATACTTTCGTCTCTTCGTTCCCTCGGCGTCGATTTACACCACTCCGCCATTCTGTTGAAAGTGGGGATCAGAGTGTCTTAACACTATGTTCTAGGCCTACCCTGCTTAGGTGGGATACACCGTGAAAACATATTTAAACATATTTACATAAAACAGTAACGATCACATTGATGGATATTGATTCGAAATATTCATAGGTTATTTATTTGTGCATGATTAATTTCAATATTAAAATTTGCATTGATTAATAAATACTTTTTTATAGTATAAATAAAAATTAATGTCGGCTTATAAATATATAAAAATAAAAATAACAACGACGGCTTTTATACTCGCCTTTTTTTAACATCTATGTAAAAATAAACTTCTGCTATTAAGTTTTAACCTGGTAAAATGTATGTTACATACTTAAAAAAAACTACAATTTGTTGATTTACTAGATAATTTTATGCGACAAAATGTTCGAAATACATATTGATTACACATAAAAAATTGTGTCACGGACGAAGAATGTAAATAAATGTCTCTAGCACTTTACAAGGCAGAAATAACTAAGTCATAAAGAGACATAGCCGTCTCTAGCGAAATTAATAAAAACATACAAGAGAAACTAAATTAAAATTATTATTTTTTATTTCTTGTCAAAATCGCTACAAAATGGGGTCGTAAACAAGCTTTAATAGTTTTTAACTCTTAACACTTCATTTCAACTTGCGCGTCCAAAAGTGTTTCCAAACCTGCAATTTTTTGTAGCATTTATTAGCTTCACGCCGTATCCCGCCTACGACAGGGTAGGCCTAGTGCTTAGACATTCCGCTCTCAACTCTCCGCCGAATTCTAGAAGCATTGCATGGTGAGCCGCAGAGCTCAACTAAACTAAAACGAAGAAATGAAAATAATAAACATTTAATTTCGTCGAGTGGGAATCGAACTTACAACCTGTCGCTATTTTTTACACTACATTTAAAATAAGTAATTTAAATTACACAACATTTATTCATCGCTGTTGCATCTACGAGTATGTAGGCTGCACGGATGTTATAAATGCGTCCCTTTTCGCTACTTGTCAGGGATAGACGTGAGAGAACGAGCCGGTAATTACATCTATCCATAAAATAAGGTAAACGGTACTGAGGTACTACTAGACTAAGATTACGTACTCTTTACTAATAGAAATAGTTCTAGAATTGTAGTTCAACGCGGCTGCGTAATGAGGATATAGTCGTTTGTGCTATATAGGTTCCTTTATAAGTCTGTAACATTTTTTTTATTATTAAGAATCCATATGGAGGCTAATTTTAGACATTAGATGACGTTTATAAAATAAAAATTTGAATGAAAAAATAAATATTAGAGCGCTTTAAATGGAAATAAGTAAATATCTACCCGTATATACATAAATAGGTAAACCTTCTTTATTTATATTTAAAGTAAATGCTTAGTCGTTACTTTAAAAAAAATATTCAGTAATAGTTTTGTGAATTTATATTAACAGACCAAGAATAACGACTTTACATAAAAATCTATAAAAAATTGCCAAAAAAGATTACATATCAATTTTTTTTTTTCATATAAATATTAGACCTATTTACCTCCATGGCATCGGTATATCAAGCATAAACCAAGGAAACAATAAGTATGTTTATAGAATATTTAATCTTATTCTTACCTTATCCTACCTTACCTTACTATAACCTGATAGAGAAATGCATTATAAATAACGTTAATGGAATGATTATTTAATATCCAAAAAACTCAATAGATATTTGCCTGCCCAAATTACTAAATTACTAATACCCGAAGCGAAGGAATTCGAGATATTTTTGGCGAGACGCTCCTTCACTAATTTCACGTTGCCAGAAGAGTATCATTAGTCAACTTATTTGTAGCTTAACATATGATTTTGTATAAGGTTTTATGGAATTCCGACGTTATTTCTTTTTATGTGAATCTTTATTATATATTTAACCGCACTTTTGAATTGGTTCGAGCGGGAATCGAACCCACTACGTCGCGTTACGACGTCTAAAACATTGACTTGTATAATATAAACTAGGTACAACACTTTTCTCCAATTTAACCGCGCGATCTAGCTTCGATTAAGCCTATTGTCTCGATTGGTATTAAGAGTTTTACGATATTATATTTTTGCTATTCTAGTCTACACTGTATCACACTGTAATAAGTACTATAATCCCCCATACTTCCCGCGTAACTTAACGCCTTTCTTTCAATATTTCCCCGGCGCCAGCGAGGAAACGTGTTCGGCCGGGCACGACTACGATGCGCTTATTGCAAATGGCACATTATCATACAAATATCATGCAACAAGTGGAATGTTAGTGATGCCCTCATAAGGCAAATGGCTGTACTATTGAAAACGTTTTTTATATAACTATATTAAGCTGACGTAAAGGTGAATTGACAATTTATATCCTAATTAATGCTGTGGAGAAGTACATGTACATGTTATTATAAGTACATGTATAATATTACTAGTGACTGCAATGCGGTTTCGCTCGTTTAAGTCAGTTTTTATATTATAGCCAAAGGAAATTTAATGTTAATTTAATATTTAAACAAACTTACATTCACATTTATAATATTAGTATGATGTTCATACATATACATGTTAGTTAAAAAAAAATTTTTTCGTTTTAACAAAGACATGAATGTATTATACAGTCACTACAGTAATGAGGAACCAGTAGAGACCAGTCGTGGCGCAGAGGCACAAATGTCATCAACATCTTCGATCTTCAATCATCTTCGGTCTCTCTGGTGACGAGGCAAAACGCGGCGTTAAGTTCAGTTCCTTAACACCCAATCTGAAGGCACCAGAATTCACCGGAAAATGGGGAACAGAGTGTCTTAACACTAGGTTCTCTCTGCCTGTTGTGTGCGAAACACAGCGTGAAGCTGATTTAGAGTAATGATTTTTCTAACATGATTATAGCTTACATTAAGAAAGCTATCAACTACGCACCTGTTCTCTAAGATGTGATGAGCCAGTTAATTTTCATCATTTACAATCTGTAGTGATTTGTGCGCATAAATCATGGGTGTTAGAATTGGAACACGTCTGCTAGCAGGAGGTCAGCACTCGTCTGCACTCCTCTGAATGCTATAATTATCTTAAACCATTTTCAAAATTCTACCTATATTTAACCACATTCGTTAATTTTGTTTTTTTGTTTGTTTGTGCAGAACGCGTTATATTTTTTAAACTTGTTTTGTATATATTGTAATAAGTGAGCTTGGTTGTTTTCAGCTTGAATGCTTGCAGCTTGTATGGTTTTGCCTGTTGAGTGGCGAAACTTAACTCCATGCCATGCCTCGACATCAGAGCCAAGAAATTAAAATATTAAATATCTCATTTCCTTGATTGAGAATCGAACCCACAACCTGTCGCGTTTACAAGTCACAAGCTTGTGCCCCTGCAGTACGACTGGATGGACTGGATATTTGCATTTACCAATGTTACAAACAAAAAAAGTTTTAAGGTCGCGCTATATATATTTTGCTGTCATCCTGACAAGACATCCACATTAAAATAAATTGTTCAAACAAGACATTTTTATTTCCAACAAGCATACAGACTTTAGTCGTACTCCTTAAATCAATCCTTATACAGCAAAATCTCAATGAGCGTTAATATCCCGGTGCAAATCGATAAAATCTCCGCAATCATAATGTCAGTTTCTGTCGTTAACTTAAACATCAATTTGTATGGAAGGCGCGAAACCTCATTATAATAAACGCCGTGTGACTCACTGCTGGTAGTGCCTATGGCGAAATCGAGACATTTATTTCTAGACTAGGCCAGTCTACAATAAATAACCCAATGCCGGCGATTGCAATACAAACCGACAGTTTTATAATGACCACTAAACCAAGTTATTTACATTGAAAAAAGCTATTCTGCTATTGTCATTAAATGGGAACAGTTTAATATGCGGTGAGATTTGTAGGGCTCGTGTTGTAGGAAGTAATTAATCCTATGTCTTATTTATCATGTTACTATCGCAGCAGGTGACTGCGCGGGCGGCTTCCCGGAACGGATTTGGTATATACTGAATAATACTTGGGGCATAAGAGAAGCGGAATTCAAAATATAAATTAGTAATGGGGCATAACTATGGGGCATAAGAGAGCGGTTTGAATACTGTGTGAGGATACTTTCAAGGACGTGTCCTTGATTCGTCTTCGTTTAATTCTTGTCTATTTTTTTCTTGTCTAATTTTGTTTGAATATATATAACTGTTGTCATAATACCTATATCTTTATCTACTTTCGATTAAACTAAATTCTTGTTCGTGTGTGACAGTTTTACATTCTAAGAATCAAATACACAGTACTGGCACATTAAATTACCAAGAAATGATTATTAGTGGGTTGATGCAGCTGATTGTTCGTAATATAATATTATTTTATGCGTTGACAGTAGTACGGATGGTTACATGCGCCCCTTCTCTGGTCACAGTCTAAAAATAACAGTAATTCACTAAATATAAACAAAACGTTCGACTCCTGTCGTACCGTTACCATACCTCGCTACCGTTTCTCGTAATTCAAATTGCTTGGTTGGTAAACTAGAAAATTAATATTCTTCTTAGTATTATATATATTTTTCGATTAATCTGAGAATTGGTATTTATAAACATATTGTTTGGATAATACATAGTATGTAACAATGTAGGTATTATCAAAATAATATATCAATTATAATAATATTTTAGTACTTGCTGATCCTTAGCATCTTGCTTTTAAGTGTTTAATATTTTTTCAATTTCACGCTATATCCCGCATGTAGGGCAGGCAGAGAAAGCCTAGTGTTAAGACACTCTGTCCCCCATTTTCCGCCTAATTCTTCCGTTAATGGCGGAACTTAACGCCGCGCTTTGCCTTGTCATTAGAGCAAAGAAATGTACATAATAAATATTTTTATTTCCTCTAGGATTCTAAGCCACAAACCCGTGGCGTTAATAGTCACATGCTTCTGCTCCTGTACTTTACTTTAGCCCTTATTTATACCAAGCCTCGCCTTTTCACGGAACCTAAAGTAAAAAACACATAACTACTTATATTGTAAATGGGTAAAATAAAATCAACACGTCTTACGGAGTCTGGCGGTAGAATGAATGGATATATAGTATTGGCCTAACCCAGTATTGACTAGCGGCTTCGAATTCAACATCTAATGCCAGTTAGATCAAAGACGGCAAGTTTAATAGGGCCTATGTCCTATCGACGCATATCGCATGCCATCGCGGTTACTGTCCCAGTACTGTACCTACGAGGTACAAACTTGAATTATTTGTAACGAGTGCAGTAGTTTTTTTGTTAACGAATACATTTTTTATCATTAATTTAATATTTTGTTTTAAATTGAAAGTAATCGAGGTAGTACCTAATAATAACGAAAACAAATATGAAAGAGAACATTTACAATAATTGTTCTTATTGTCTCTTTTTAATTTTAATGGTATGGCAAAAATGGTAAATATATTAATATTAAAAATAAAAATTGGTAAATATCTCCATTAAGATCTGTTTAAATTTGTTCGCCAGTCATCCTGTACATGAATGTGCAGTTTATCATATCATGCTTATTTACCAGTAAATATCCGTTTATTTTCTTTGTTATTGAGTTAATTTGTTATTTGGAATAAATGTTTGTACGCCATTTCACGTTTGTTTTACGATTGGAGTGCTCAAGAGTTTGTTTTGTCGGAATAAACATTTATTTAGCTTCAAGAATTATTTAGGTATCTATAGAAATTTGAGTCATTTCATAGTTCATTGACTTATCGATTATATCATAGTTAGAAATAATTTACACGTTAGCTAAGGCCAAGTAACATATCCAGTTGTGAAGTTTATATAGAAAATCACATTTTAATGAGCTGAACCGACGTACGCGTATAGTGCACTGGTTCTACGACAAGTGTTGAGATGTTCGCAGACGGTCCTTAAAGGGCAACCTGTAGAATTCTTTGCTGTAACATGGCGTATGGCGGTTACACGTAACACCAACAAAAAATACCATGTTTTATACGATACATTAATATTTATTAGGATATTATATTTATTACGAATCGCCATGAGCAATGCGCGAGCGCAGTCTTGTCGTACAGTGTGGTTGTAACCGCGACAGGTTCCCACTCGAGAAAATGGTAGATGTAATATTTTAATTTCTTCGCTCTGGTGTTAGGTGTAGAATTTGGCAGAAAATGGAGAACGGAGTGCCTTAACACTAGATTCCCTCTGACTACTTCGCTCTATGCGGGATACAGCGTGACGCAATCACGCACGCTATGAGCAATGGATTGAAATGTAAAATATTTATTGATAGCACTTCAAAAGTTATTTTCCCAAGGTGACGTTGAACATGATAAAGAAATGTGAGAGAGAGTATGTGAGAGTTTCATCCTCTTAACAAACTGTCAGTCACACGGAAAAAAATCATTACGGTGAATGCATATCATATATCTAAATTGAAAATTACAAGAAGCTGTCAGTATAACAAATGGTTGTATTTTGATGCAGTGATGCGTCCCACTTGCGGATTCTGATGAGAAGGTGGCCGGAAGTCATATAAACTTGACCTCGCAACGTTGTTGACGGTGAAAGTTAACAGTAGCCCGTAAGAGTCAGCTCTTCCACTACATTACTCTTCTGGCTAATTTGCACTTGCATTTTTAAGGTTTAAGTTGTAATTAACTGTGTGAGGCTTTCTGATGGTTTATTATCCAGCCCCGTATGTTTGCCTTGTCGTTCTTTTGATGTATGAGGCTGTTAATTAAGTTATATGGATGTGTCGGTTGATTTTTAATATTTAACTTAAATAAGAAAATACTATTTGGTTTCTTTTTATTTTTTTTTGTGTAGAGTAAAATATATTCCGCACACAGCAGGGTAGACAGAGAGAATCTAGTGTTACGACACTCCGTCCCCACTTTCCTCCATTTCGAGAAATTTCGTGTTGAGTGCCGGAATTCAACGTCGGACTTTTGCCTTGGTGTCAAAGCGAAGAAATGAAAATATTCATAAATAATAATTTACTCCCCCGATTAGGGATCGAATCCACAACCGTCACGCTGCAGTCACACCCTTGTGCCCCTGCACCTAGACGGCCTCTATGGTTATTTTTTATTAATAACTTAGGACATATCGTAAAAACGTGCTAATACTTATTAGATTTTATCCGTCGTGTACGTTCATATAAATAAATACACTACTATTAATATTTTTTACTGCCGTTTAACTTGTGAGATATTTTTTGTTAACAATAATCCCATGTCCGATTTATGACAACATAGCAGACAAAAAACGCCAAATTAAGATTTGTAAATCGATTTACATTAAAAAAACTACATGTACTAAAGTAACCCTATTTTTAAATTGAATTTGTCACACTGACAAAAATTATAGATGATTCAAGAATATTTTATGGCAGAAAATGCGAAATTTATCTTCATATATGTCAATAAGATAAATAATTACCACCTATGTGAATTTTTCAGGTAAATTGACACGGCTTAAAATTGCGTTCATTAATACACGACCTCGAAGTTATAAATGGTCAATGTCATACCCGTACTTTTATACTGTACTAGTGGCTGACTACAACTTACGCTTGTATTTGTTTTGTATAAACCTCTCTCAAGTCTGAGATCAATCTTGAGAGCGGTTTATAAATACGAGCTTTAATTTCCGTGGAATTTATAACCCTTTCCATACAACTTCCATTTGTCATCTGTTGTTATTGTAATGTATACCCAAAATATCAAGACATTTCTTCTTGAAAGGCGGAAGCGCTTTATTTTACCGGAATGAGGAAAAGTAAGTTTCTTAAATAAAATAATTTCCCTGCGTGGAAATCGAACCCACAAGCAACCCATTAACAGTCAACAAAGAAATAATCGAAACATTCTAAATTATTCACATTTCTTACTATATAAAATATTGGAAAATATAGGGTTAAATACTTATATCTTTAGATGAACTCTCCATTATTACGGCGGCCAGAGGTCAAAGTCGATGTCAAGTTCAAGATTTGACAGATAGCCATAGATTTAGCATAAAACCAAGATAATCTTATCGATTATGAAACCAGCGAACGGAATCATGCAATCTATTCTATCTATAAATTATTAATTTATGTAAGTTTATGGGAATTTNTATATATATAGATATATATATATATATATATAGATTGGAAAATATAGGGTTAACTACTTATATCTTTAGATGAACTCTCCATTATTACGGCAAAGTAGGGGTCAAAGTCGATGTCAAGTTCAAGATATGACAGATAGCCATAGATTTAGCATAAAACCAAGATAATCTTATCGATTATGAAACCAGCGAACGGAATCATGCAATCTATTCTATCTATAAATTATTAATTTATGTAAGTTTATGGGAATTTCTTTTATGCCTGTTCTGAATGTTTTTATTATGCATGTTGGCATTAGATCTCCAAGGTATCCAGATATGTGGAGGTATTCTATTAATAGGTGTTTCTTCAGACGCAATTGACTCGTCTTGAGTATGTAAAACATTCTTGATATACAACCATAACTAATGTGAACGATTCTCTTAAACTGTACTAAAAATTGTCTGTGTTTTGCATCAAAAGGAATAAAGGGGAAGTTGTAAATAAATTTAAGCTTACTGATTCTGTACTTTACTAAAATATAAATATATCCTACTAATATTATAATTGTGAAAGTTCCAGTTTCATGCAATAATTACTGAACTCATTTTGATGAAATTTACACAGGCTACAACTTATATGTAGATTTTGTATTCATTATTTAGCTATAATATAACAATAACTTCGAGCGGGCGAAGCCGCATTTTGGCCGCTAGTATTACACCGCTACTATTATCTATTTAGACAATCATAATATTATGTATAATTTATACTAACTTAACTTAATATTAGGTTACTGGCTTATTATTTCGTCAGCAAAAATTTAAATGAGTTACTATTTTCTAGATTTGCCCCGTCGTGACGTCTGTCTGTCGCGACTGAAATATTATTTTAATAGTGGGAGTGTTCATAACGATTTAGCCTCCATGTTTTGCTAGTAATGCTACAATATTTCGTGAGTAGAGATTAAGATAGGCTTAAATGCAAAGGAAATTAAAATTTGCGTTATCATTTATGGTAAACTTAGTTTTAATATGATTTTGTGTAATAGTACTCGTATCTATAGAAATTTCAGCTTTACAATTTTAATATTATTACGAGGCCAGTAGTGGCGCAGGGGTACAAGCGTGTGACTGTAAACGCGACAGGCTGTGTGTTCAGTTCCCACGTTAGAAAATGAAATATTTAACGGCGTTGAATTACGCCGCTCAACACGCAATGCCTCCAGAATTGGCGGAAAGTGGGGGGCAGAGTGTCATAACACTACGTGAAATATAACGTGAAGTATACAGAATTCAAAACGTTTTAAATGTTTCCATTGTTAACAAAAAAAATATATAGTAAGAAAATATTAAACGTTTATGAAATTTAAAAATTGTAATATTTATTATATACTTTGCATATTGAGTAATATATAACAGCCGTACGTATGGCTAAGAGTTTACGTTCTTATAGGAAGCAATAACTTCAAGTCGTAAATTGTTACGATTTAATCTAATGGAATAAATTCTAAATAAAAATAGTTTTTTTATATTTATTTTGACAGCAACGAGGCAGACGTAGAGCATGTTCACACCACTTGATTTAAAAATATTTATAATACAATCTTTTCTAATCTGATAAAAATGTACAATTTTTAGTAGAAATTGGAGGAATAGCTCAACTATATATTGTTAAACTTTAATAATATTTGATCCCCACCCGGAGGAATCAGTAATTTTAATTTCTTGTTCTGGTTGACAAAGGGTGGTGTAGAGTTCAGACACTCAGCAGGAAATATTTTGAAAAGTATGTATAAAATAGAGAAAGTATCTTAACACTACATTCGTCCAAAAACAAGCAAAAAAGGATGATTTAGGAAAACCTTACTGCAGTGGTAAAACAGGAGTAATAACTCCTTTTAAGTAAAATTTCAAGCATATTTGAATATGAAGAAGCAACACGTACTATCTCACTTGTACTATAAATACTCGGGGCTACTTGGCGACGTAAATAAACTCGCTCGATTCTACAGACTTACTTGAGGCTTAGGGGCATTCCTACAATATAATTGTAAAATATAAAGTTGGTAGCGCCGTCGGCAACCGTCAGCTAGGTTGTAAAAGTACAATAGAATTATTTCATTTGACGCCGTCGCGTCGTGGCGTAGCGGTCCAGCGCCCGAATGTAGCCGCGACGGTTGTGAGTTTGATTTTAACTCGTTGAACCACTTATACCCAATGACTCGAAAATTGAGCGAACGTTTTAAAATTAAGCTCTCTTTACTGATGTGATGACCGTTGAAACTAATTTAATGATAATGACTAAGTTTTTTAACTATGAGAAATGACAAAATTAATTTATAGTAAATTTCTTACTTAGTTTTCATATTATTGCTTTTCTATTAAAAACACGGTCAAATTATTAATTGTCAAATGGTTAGTAGATAAAAGAGATTTTAGGAAAAATCCACTATGAACCCAGTATGTAAGTAAGATGTTCTGTAATATATTATTGTGTAAAGTGTAAGCTTTACAAATACAAAATCTATACATAAGTTAAATATTAAATTGTTGAATTTGCCAGCGAAAGTGTCAGCTCATACGCACACGCGTGACAACAATGCTAGAGAAAGCATGGATTTAGTAGAAACATCTAATATTTGGAGATTTGTTGTAGACAGAATTTACATTGGTATATAAATAAATGAACTCGAATATACGGACAGTGTGATGCCAAACGTAAAGTTTATGGGTTCGATCCCAATTTGTTGGAATTCTTTATTTTCGGGGCAAGAAGAAAGACATGAATTGGCATTTTACGTTGGGTAATAAAGTATTGTACAATTTGGGGGACTATTTTTACTCAATAGATATATTTAGACTATAAATATATAGATATTGCCGAACTCAAAGATATCAATTAACTTTAAAATGAAATCAAATCGATATATTAATATCGATTTTATACTTTTAAACATTGATTTACGCCTCTGATTAAGTACTGTAAGTGGGTTAAAGGGAGACCTCGCTTTCACAGAAAGCGGTACATCAAAAGTCTAAATTACACGATAATAAAGTACGTCTGAAATAATAATTTTAAAAAAAACGTTCCATTGATAATTTCACCCGCTGCAAGCAATTGTTATTTTCCAAATTTTGGTCTACTAAATTATGAAGTTATTTTTAATCCTAAGAATCATCGTCTAAGGTTCTTTGTTCATCATCTCTACGACTCTTAAAAGCAATTAATGGAAATATTATGAATGTCCAGGTAAAACCAACATAAGTTAACTAGTATATTACAATGGCATTAGTGGAAATCAAATTATTTAAATATCAACGTGATATGCATTTAAAAACGTCAGGTTTTAAAACGTCAGATTTCTCGTAGTCTGTATATTTTATTTTTAAGTCAAGGATTTACACTTAATAAAGCAGTCAAATTTTAATACAAATTTAAAATAAATGGTGATTGAAGTGTAATATATTGTAGTTATGTTATCGTTTAACTCAATGAAAGTTAAAATATGCATCATATTTTAGCTCAAAAGAGTATTATCATACAAATAATATAAGACAACGACAATATTACGGTATACAGAACAGAAATTTATTTTATAAAAGTTTATGGTGACAAGGCTCGATGAGTGAAAACATATATCAGACGATTGGGTCCATTTGTATGTATGGTCCATGGTCCATGTGAAATAAATTATCAGAATTATGAATGTAATGAAGATAATTGCTGTTTGAAAAAACACAGGTCCATTGTACATGTACATGTCCAATGCACTCGTTGTACGTATTACGCAATTAAGATGCGTTGCTAGATACCGTCGAGCCCTCGTTCGGTGACAGTATCGGTAAGTTCGTGTGATTGTAAGCGCGATAGGTGGGTTCGATTCCCATTCGAGGACACTGTATGTGTTTAATATTTTCATTTCTCAGAGCGATGATAAAGCGCGGCTTTGAGCTCCACTCAACACGTAATGCCTCCAGAATTCGGTAGAAAATGGGAAAAGGAGTGTATTAATACTAGATTCTCCTCTGCTTACCCTGCTGCGTGTGGGATACACCGTAAAGCTAAAAAACACAGGTCCATTGTACATGTACATGTTGAATGCACTCGATGTTCGTATTACGCAATTAAGATGTGCTGCTAGATACCGTCGAGGTCTCGTTCGGTGACAGTATCTGTAAATTCTGTACAACATACCTTTAAATGTTTTACACTTTGTTTATTTAATAATTTATTATTGTGACTGAAATATATGTTATCGATATACGAAATAAAGGACATCGCTCTCAAAAGATTACATAAGCTTAACCTTAATTAATATTGCTAAAAAATATTTAATTTCATTTCTAGTTATGACATCTGGCATGGCTTGAAAAATAATATTTTTAGTTTAATTGAGACGCGCTCTAGATATGTCAATAATAATATCATCTAAAAACGATATGTATTTTTTTAATAAGGGTATTTTTTAAAATTATATTTTGACTAATTTGGCGTGGTGGCCGCGTCTGGGTTTTGTGAGTGCATGAGCGAGAAAAATGATTGTGGCTTCAAATCTATAGTAGAGCCATAGTGGATCAGTGGAATAGCAACTTATTTAACGCAATGATATGGGTTCGGTCTCCACTTGGGGGAATTTATTATTTTTTAACCGACTTCTGTAAGAAAAGGAGGTTATCAATTCGACTGTATTTTTTTTTTTTTTTTTTTTTTTTTTTTTTTTTTTTTTTTTTTTTTTTTTTTTTTTTTATTTTTTTTTTTTTTTTTTTTTTTTTTTTTTTTTTATGTTTGTTACCTCATAACTTTTAACTGGGTGGACCGATTTTGATAATTTTTTTTTTATTTGAAAGGTATAGCTTCCCGAATGGTCCCATTTTTTTTTGGTCCATGTCTGACAATGGTATCCATGAGAAAATCACATAAGTCTTAAATTTGCATTATGCATGTGCGCGACTAATAGCCGAATAACTCAATGTCGCGCCAACCGATTTTGATGATTCTTTTTTTATTTGAAAGGATACACTTCAAGGATAATTTGGTGAAAGTTTGGTTAGGTTTCGATTATGGAATCCGGAGAAAATTGAGAAAGTTTGTTTTTTTTGGTCAAAAATTAATTATACTGTAATAGTTACAAGCAAAAACTTTTTAAATTGATGTCAGAAGTGAGATTCCTGATCGTTGCATTTCTTTTCAACCAATCTCAAAAAAGAGGATGTTCTCATTTTCAACCAACTTCAAAAAAGGGAGATTCCGAATTCACCCGAATACTTTTTATGTTTGTTCTTGTCAATATACCAAAATGTAACTTTGCACAAAAATAATAGCTAATTAAATGAAGTTTTACATAGAACAATCACAACCACTCGTTGACAACCACTACCACCACCATCACCACTCGTTCAAGAAGCATCATTTTAAGATCTACCCATCACTAAAAATCGTAAAATAAATTAATTTTTAACAAAAACAAAAACCGACTTCTAACAACGAACTAAAAAGTGAAAAATAATTATATAAAGATTTTATAATTTTGAAGTCGGTGTCAAACTAATGCTACAACACCTTTACTACAATATCTAATTACTAAGCCTGTTTGTTTTACTTGGCACCGACTTCAAAATTATAAAATCTTTATATAATTATTTTTCACTTTTTAGTTCGTTGTTAGAAGTCGGTTTTTGTTTTTGTTAAAAATTAATTTATATTTCATTTCTTTGGCTGGACTAATTAGGGATTAGCCTGATCTGTTGTAGTTTTATAATAGTTATATATTCAATCTATTAAGAAATTAGTTTCAACCGTCTACCATTAATAAAAGCCTTTTTGACATATAATAAACATGCATAAAATTTATAAAGTAAAAAATGCATAAACTTACCTTTAATATATGGAAAAAATATAAAATATTTTTATTTATATTCTTTATTCTCTCTGTGGCATATATAAATTGGGCCCTTACACAAATTGCATAACATTAATCGTGCCTCGTATAATATCATTTGTTATCGAGATAACGATCTCAAGAGCATCCCGCTGAAGCTACGTAACAGAAAGTGAAAACAATTAGGAAATTGATGTTCCACCATTACAACTTTCGCCAGCTCGATTCGTATCTGAGTTCCTAGCTAATTTAGAAAAACGTTTTAATTTAATGAATTATATAAAAAACTCGTTTGTTGAATAACAAGTTTACTCTACAAAATTTTAATTATATCATACGTTTTATGTTGATATTTTTTTAATTTTTTTTTATAATAATTGACGTTTTAATTCGAGCTATTTATTTAGCCTATCTGTCAATTTCTTGTAACAATTTAGGTACCTAGTATTATTAAAGAAAGTTTTTCTTAATATATAAATACTGGAACAATATTCCTAATACTCACTTAAGAATATCGCTACCTGTAAGATGAGAAAAGTAGATTAGTTAAGTAATTATAAAGTGTAAATATTTGTTATACACATTTATGCTTTAGGGTTCCGTACCTCGAAAGAAAATAATTTGTATTTCCATTTTCTTCGCTCTGGTGTCGAAGAAAAGCGCGTCGTTAAGTTCCGCCATTCAATACAGAATACTTCGAAAATTCGGCGGAAAGTGGAGAACGGAGTGTCTTCCATTTGCCGAGTCCCCCCCTGCCTATCCCTGTGTGCGGGATCCAGCGTGAAGCTGATTTGATCCTCGTCCCATTAAAGAAAGAAGATAACATAAATTACAGTCTCGTTTTATTTTACTTTAATAGGTGTATTACTGGGTAAGCATGGTAAATAGACGCGAAATTACACACTTCTCGCAAATTATTCAATTTAAATCCGCTATAAATGGAATACCTCTGGGATCTTGTTGTTATTTTTACCTTAGTTTTATCAGATCTGGTACAGCTATTGTGTTTTTGTTGCATGTGTTGGTGACTAGTGGTTCTTATTGTGTTCTTTGGTTCTGGGTAGGAATTAGCTGTTTTTTTCTTTTAAATAATTAGCTATCGCTACGGTTTATCCTTTGTGTGGATTGCAGTAATTATAGCTTTTACATTGTATTGTGCATCAACTAATTGCTTATTATGTGGATTTATAGCTTGCAAAACTATTTTTATTATCATAAAATTTACATTTTACAAGTTATATTTTTTTTCTATAATTAAGTTTACAGTTAGATGACTAAAAAGTTAACATTATTAATACTTATCTTTTAAAGTTAATGTCAACTAAGAACTAAGCAAGATTTAAAAATTAAAAAAAACACGTTTTCTTAATTTTTTTTAAGTTAGTAAAAAATATCTATCCTAATATATACCTTTGGTTCACTAACACGAACGCGGTATTTAATTCGAATTTCCGATGTGCATCGTGCATGACCAATTGATTTGACGCGATGTCTTTCTTATCGACGTATAGATAGGTACTTTGCACCTTGTTGAACAATGAAGATATAAAAAATCAAGGATATAAATGTAATAGATTTATTATATATAGTTCAAATTTGTGGTGTATTTTTGTTAGGTTGGATTCTATTAGTGTCCTCAAATAGTTAACTCTTTCATCCAAAACGAAGCTGAAGCTAAATCTATTTATTAATTACCTTAACTATTATATGCCAGTTATGATGCAGGAGAACAAATGTGTGATTGTTAAGTGGCCTGGTTGTACTTTATATTTTCATTTCTTCACTCCAGCATTGAGGTGAAGCCGCCACTCGGACTCGCTATCAAAGGAGTGTCTTAACACTAGGTTCCCTCTGCCTATCCTGCTGTGTCCGGAATACAGTGTGAAGCTGATTTATTTCATAAATATGATACGTTGTATCTGTATAATTAATTCTCCAGTGGCCATTATTAGATCTCTCGGCGGAATAAATAAGGTTTCTGCCTTCTGGCAAGACAAAGCACAGTTAAGTTCTACCATTTAACATTCAATGTCACATAGTACTCATAGGGAATATTCCGTTCCCATTAATATATTCCGTTCAACATTTTCCTCCGAATTATCGAGGCATTGCTTGTTGAATGACAGAACTTAACGCCAAGGTTACCAGAGTAAAAAAATGAAAATATTTGATATTTCATTCCCCGAGTGGAAATCGAATCCACAATCTTCACTTTCAAAGTCGAACGCTTGTGCCACTGCGGCCTTAAATAGTCAAGGATAAAACTAAACTATTACAAACAACAATTAGTAAATACCCAATTACATATTTTATACTTATCTTATTATCGTGAACTATTTTTGCAATTTGCAAAGCTTAGAATAGAATATAAAGATAGAATTATGCAAATAATAGCTTGTATAATAATTGAAAGTCGACCTGATATCGTTTGTTGGCCGCAATTAATGAGTGGCATTTTCGCCACTTCAAGGCACTGTCAGTCTGGCGGACGGGTACCTGTCATAACGTTATGACGGATACAGTGCCGTACTGAGGATGTTATTTGTTATGTATCGCCGTCATACTAGCGAAAACTATAGACAATACTTGTTATGCAATATTGTTTTATTGATAGGTGAGTATGGAGGCCAGTCGCGCTGGGGCACTAGTGTGTGACTGTAAAGGTGATAGGTTGTGGGTTCGATTCCCAGATGAGGAAATTGTGTCTAATATTTTAATTTCTTTGATCTGGTGTCGAGGTAAAACTCGGCGTTGAGTTCTGCCACTCAACACGCAATGTCTCAAGAGTTCGGCGGAAAGTAGGGAACAGCGAGTCTTAACAGTAGAGTCTGTCTGCCAACTTTTTATTAACAGAGCGCGAAAACGAAGATGGCTTTACTGAGCATGGATCAAATTTACCTCAAATCTTTGCAAAGTGTTTTATCTCTAAGTAAGTGTGCGGGAAAATTGTGAATCGTAATTTTAAAAAATCTAAAGAGGTAATATATTTATAAAATAATAATAATTATAAGTATAAATTATAACAGTAAGTAGTTATATTAAGAAACAGCTGAGCTACTATTTAGTGTAGAAACGTAATAATTTTCAATATTTATTAATTAAATTTTTATTTAAAAGATTGACACTTCTAAGGTCCATGTGAATATAACCCGCAATACTAACATTTACTTACTTTCTCTTAAAAATATCTATTATCTAGCCTCCATTGCTGAGGTCGCGGCCTCAATTAGTGTGGAAATGTTACATAACCAAATATATACACTTAAAATGTACTGGATGAAATATTTTTATTATTGATCAATCAATTATATGCTATTCGGCATCTTGACCCTCAACGACCTTTTGTTCAGGTTCACGCAGTATCCCGCTCATAAACCCGCGAATTCGAGACGTTCCATGTCTTGCCAGAGCAGGGAAATTCAATCTCCCAAGTGAGAATCGAACCCACGACCATCACATATACAATCAGGCAATATTCCAACAGCGCCACTATGGCCTCATCGATTCGTTTATGTTATTAGTTGACCAGGCAAAAAAATAAATCAACTGTTAGATATGTAAAAAATATAAATTGAATTAGTTAAATTGCATCTTTAACGCAAAAAAATATATACTGATGTAGAGTAGCACTAATTAGCATACAAGTAATGACAAGTTGCAACTTTATTTATTAATATTTATAAAAAAATTGAAGTGATAAACCTTATTACATAAATATAAGTGTAAGGATATAAAGAAAAAAATGTTTTTATAACCTTCACGCTGTATCCCGCATATTGTAGAGTAGGGAGAGAGAGTGTTTAGACATTCTGCTCTCTACCTTCCGTCCAATTTTGGAGCTATTGCATGCTGAGTGATGAAACTCGCCGACGGCGCCCTTTGTCTCGACACCAGAACAAAGAATTAAAAATATTAAATGTTTAATTTCCTCGAGTGGGAATCAAACCTACAACCTTTGACGTTTACAGTTCCACGCTTGCGCCCCTGCCACGACTGACCTCAATAAGAAAAATATAATAATACATTTACTACAAAAGACAAATCTTTTTTTTTAACCGAATACAATTAAATTAACAAAAGATAAAGAAATAATTATTCTTATTTAAAACTGAAACATGCATATTTAAGCAGCTTTCCCAAACCCCGAAGGTCTCCGACATCAGAGTCAGAGTATCAATATAGTGAGTCAAATGTTTAAATCGTGCTAATACGCCAGGTCATGGCCGCCTTTAAATGGATTATTCACCTTTACTGCTAGCAACTAAGCTTTGATAATGGCCTATTAATTTAACGAAGAAGAGTTATTTTATCAAATAATCAATACTCTATTAACAATAAGAGAAGAAGAAGAGTTCTTTTTTTAATAATAAATACTCTGTCAATGCTACCAATTGCAGATATAATAAGAAGATTAGGGAGTTTAATAGGTATTTCAAAGCTGGGAATATCTACAAAAATAAATATAATATTTGTACCTATTAATTTAACGAAGAAGAATTTTCTTCAAATAAATAAAACTCTATTAATGTTACCAGTTGCATATTATGTAGATTGGATGACAATAGTTAAGGAACCTACCCCAAAGGGAAAATATCTATAAATTTATACAATATTTGTTAAATATTTTTCAGTTTTCACAAAGAGATCTTCTCTCAATAAAGTACTAACATGAGTTACATAGAAGTGAGAAAGATCAATATTAGTACAGTGATGGACAATTTTATAAATCATCTATTGATATTGACACCATCGTAGCTTAGTTCCAACGTAAATCACACTTAGGAAAAATATTGACTCTCTTGTATTGTCACTTCCACCGCCAAGGAGTCTAGAAGTGCTATCAATAAGTTTTTATGTTATTAGGATTTTTGAAACTATATTTTCTCTTATTATCAATATCTCTTTAGTCCGTGAAAAGATTACAATGAAAATTACACACAATATTGGTTGAACACGTCCAAAACAAATATTTTTGCCATAAACTTCCACAAATAAAACATTTTTATATGACAGCAGACAATTGCCTTAACTATAATGAATTTACGGCGTAATTAGCATAACTGCATAAGATATATTAATAATTTTATTCCTTCCCCCCGACATGAACATAAAGGTTTTCAAGTGAATCTTAAATTTAGTATTTAACAATGAGTATAAGATTTCAGGCAATTACCGTCGACATCAATATTGGTAATAGCAAAAAATTAAAAATAATTAAATAACATGGCCAATAGTGGCGCAGGGGAACAAGTGTATGACTCCAGGAAATGTAATATTTATTTAAATTTATTTTTCATTTTCTTCGGTCTGATGTCTAGCTGGCGTTGAGTTCCGCCACTCAACACGAAGTGCCTCCAGAATTCTGGGAAGGGAAGTGTCTTCCTTCTGCCTATCCTATTTATTTATTTATTTCTGCCTATTTATTTATTAAATAAAATACAAGAATGATCGACTCCCAGCTCACTATACCGCTTTACCCAATACATTGACATGCAGAAAACATTGCGCAGCCATCAAAGTGACCACACCGCTGTTACCACATACTAAATGTTAATATTGTTTAATTACCAAAACCTTATCCCAAAGACATCAATCACGATGTGTGAACTGCTGCTTGCATAATTAAATGAACGTAGTCGTAGACGTAGTCGTTAGACCAGATGAAATCGGTATATCTAATTAATTAAACATATGTAGGTACATATATACCATCGTGATGCAGAGGCATAAGCGTGCGACTGGTTGTGGATTCGATTCCCACCTGGGACAATTTTTTTTTAATATTTTAAATGCCTCGCTTTGGTTACGAAGCAAAGGGCAGGGTTGAATTCTGCCTCTCAGTAACCTCGATAATTCGGAGGAAAGTGGGGAATTGAATGTCTGAATATTAGATTCGCTCTGTCTATTTTGTTTCATGCGGGATATATCATAAAACTAAAAATATATATACAATATATGTACATAAGGGAAACATCACTTGTATGACATATATGCACCTTTGTTATATAAACTACACATTTAGTATGTAAATATATAAAGCTGAATTTGAATGGCTCAAACCAAATTTTTGGAATATATTAATTAAAAAGATAACCTAATTCCACTTTACTGCACATTGTCCTACTAATGTCCAAAAATACATACTATCAATTTAATTATTAAATTTAATTATTAATTATAATTAAATATTTTCTTACAAGCAGACTGACAAGCGATAAGATGAGTCTTGAGTCTTCATATATATTTTTATAAAATAGTCGGTTTTGTTTACGGTGATAAACACGTTTAGTTAGCTAATAAGGCCTCTAGCAATGTCATCAATAAAACTTAATTGACCGATAATAATTAAATAAAAATTTTCCTTAAAATAAAGAGCAATTACGAAATCAAATATTTTCGTAATAATAATAGATATTGCTGAATGTTTCTAGATGTATGTAAGTAGGTTACTATTTTACATATTCATTTTGTCGTATATCTTGTCAAAAAAAATATATGAAACTGTCGCGAAAATAGATCGGTCGTAAATACTGTTTTGCAAAACAGTGCAATCATTACGAATGTTTTATGTTTATACAATAAATGGGAAAAGTATTTTATATTTTTATTAATTTAGCGGTCCGTATAATGACTTTTTGGTATTTTCTCATGGCTTATCCAAAAATTTTAAACTTTTTATAAGCTTCACGCTGTATCCCGCATGTAGAAACCCGTGTTTTGAAGGCAATGCACGTTGAATGCGGAACTCAACCAGTCACCAGAGCGAAGAAATGAAAATATTAAATATTTAATTGCCTCGAGTGGTAATCGAACCCGCAACCTGCCGTGTTTACAATCACGTGCTTGTGTCCCTACGCCACAACTGTCCTCAAATTATAGACTCAGTAAAAATTATAAATTAATTAAATTATCGTCAAACATAAAAACAGTTAACTAGCATCGACTACTTAAACACCAACATATAATTGTAGTGAAAATCAGCTTCACGCAGTATCCCACACACAACAGGGTAGGCAAAGGGAACCTAGTGTTAAGACATTTCGTTCCCCACTTTCTGCCGAATTTTGGAGGCACCGTCCCCACACTTAATGCGTGTTGAGTGGAACTGAACGCCGCGGTTTACCTGGTCACCATAGCGAAGAAATGGAAATATAAATTGAAATAAATATTTCATTACCTGAAGTGGAGATAGAACCCACGACCAACCACGTATGCTGTCACACTATATACCCCTGCGCTACGGCCTTATAATTTATTGGTATTAATTATAGCAGCAATAAATAAAGTAGGCCGTAAATTAATAAAGAAGCCAATCTAGAAACTGCTTTATATTTACACAGAATCCTTACTCTCTCTCTAACAGTGGTAGAGTACAGTACAGACTTCAGGTTTGTTTGATGAGTTCGTGATTATTTCCATTAGAGTCCATTAGCTTTTTAACTAGATACTATTAGAGCCTGTCACGACAGAGTTTGCAACACCAGTACCATATATCATAATATCAGGTTTGGAACAGATAGTCTCTAAACGGTTGCGTAATCCGCTATATATTGCACGGTTACAGATTCGAATTCATTATCTCTATCTTTTAGCGTTTTACTTTTACCAATATGCCAATGGATTGTTTATTTATCATGCGTGATAAGGAAGTCTACGCGTAATTGTTTTGTAATGTTTTTTTTTTGTTGTTTTTTTCAGTTTCACGCTGTATCCCGCAAGTAACGAGGAAGCCAGAGAGCATAATGTTAACAAATTTCGCTCTCTAATTTCATGTTATATTGATATTGAGTTTTGATATTTAACTTGTTTAATGGATTTAGCGAAGTAAAAATTTAAAAAAAATATTAATACAGGGTATAAATATTAATTATAAAAAAAATTGAATGTTTTATCTGGGGGTTTATATATTTAACAATAAATAATTATTGCAATTGTATTAATATATAAAATTGAGTTAGTAAATATCGATATATAAAACGTAGATAAACTATTCTTTCATTATGTAGGCGTATATAAGTCTAACTCTACTATAAACTTTGTAATACAAAATTATACCCACTATAGAGACATCCGGCGAGAACTATTAATATCGGCAATTAAATTTTATATCCATATGTAAAATATGAATTTATAATGTTGTTTTAACAAACGATTTGAAGTGAAACGAGCCCACTCTCGCTAGCGAATCTCTAGACCCTTGTTCACTATCCAAACACATCCGTAATGTCATTGACACTACGAGTAAACGGATGCGCTTACGTAACTTTGCACCTTGACAGTATACCGTTATATCGACATATATGACGTAATGGCTTACACGAAAATATGACGTTTGTACATCATACATCGATGATAAAGTATGGGAAATACATTTAATTTTCTTACTAAAACACCATTGTATAGAAAATGATAGAAGAAAGGAGATCTAAGGCTAACGTTAGCAGATGAAATTTATGAGATAATATAATTGCACAATAAACCATTGTTCTGTAAACACCGACGCGATTGATATGAATGGACCGTCATCACAATTTTGATATTATCATTATTATTTTAGTCTAGATCCAGTATCGGAATATCTAAGACACTTTAATATTATTTATGACTTCGTAGAATCAACTTTAGTGCTTTTGATATTACGAAAATGCTAAATATATTATGTTTTATATCTTTAGATATGTTATGCTCAGGTAATATAATATAACTAATGGTGGGATTGAAAAATAATCTACGCTTCCGCGAGGTGATATATTATTTACCCTACGTAACAAACGATTCGTGGTATTATGAAAATATTTAAATTAATAACATTCTTTAGTTTTAATAACCTTAAAAGATTTGGAATATTGGATAATCTTTTCAATATACATTATTATGTAATTGTACCAAATGAAATAATAGAAATAGATACATATATAATAAATAATCAGATAAAACATGTTTGTTACTGCATTTGATTGTAACACTTTTGTACTAGTGACCCGTCGTGTCTTAAATAAGTATGATATTAATATAATTAGGAATAATGTGTTCAGCAATGTTTTAATGCTCTTTTTAATGTTTAGGTTAGGAAAATGTATCAAGCTAGAAAGATAAGGAAAAAGAAAATATTTCATAAATATAAATATTTGCCAGAGTGGTACTGGAAGTTTCGTCAATTGTAAACCGATGGTGCATAAGAAAGTGCCAACATAATAATTTAAACATAATAATATTCGTTTTTTTTGTAGGCTTATTCACACGCCACCGTATGCCTTCCATGCATAGTTTATATAAAAACTAATTAAACTTCTTTTTGCAATTTATTCAATAATCCACTAACTGATGAACAGAAGACTAAAATAACAAAGACTTTATATTTTTATTCATTTAATAGTTATCAACGACTATAAACCGTTTCTTTACTGTTAAATATAAATATAAATACCAAGTTTGTAGGAAGGTGGCGCCTGCAGAGCACTGACAAGTGCGTCGTGACCGACTTACATGTATTTAAATAACTTATCATCTTTATACCATGTTTACAAAATAAGCATAATACATTACAATTCTTACAATAGTAAAATATAAAGTAGAAGTAAAGGATTCATTTATTTATACAAAAGAACCTCTTTTAGACGAGTATTTAATGCAAACACTGGAACATCTTCAAGCGGCTCTATCTTGGAACTACCTCAAGCCCTCTCGTGAACGCCCACGACGGATATCTTTTAACAAAGATATTAAGCCCACGCGACGACTTTACTATAAACTTTTAATCCATTCACATAGAAAATGTAATAAAAAACAGTTTTTATGGTGTTGTGGTACCACAGTGTTTTATTTAAAGATTATGTACAGGAAAGTCGGTCATATTATTTGAAGATATGATATCTACTTCGGAAGTTACATACATTTTATATCAATTATGTTAAGCTTTTAGCATTGTAATTTTGGACAATAAGATATATAATTATATAAACTAGGTTCTTATTATTTATTTAATATCTGCATTATTTTTACTGAGATATTGGAAGCAATAATTGAAGTAATACCCACATGTTTAGGTAAATTTTAGGATTTAAAACAAATAAAATTTTAATAAAAAAATTTTTTTCATAAAATATTCATACAAAATTATAGAGAAAATAATACCAACATCATACATGATTATTAAAAATTATTATTAAAAATTATTATTATTAAAATGCCATAAATGCCAAAAATTATTATATTAAAAATTATTATTATTAAAATGCCAAAAAAATCTCAATCCAAACCCAAATAAATAAATATCTTTATAATAAATATAATTTTTTGAAGAGGAACCCTGTAGTAATGGAGAATAAAAAGTAAATTAGCGAAAAATCCTAAATTGGAAAGTAAAATTAAAACGTAAGTTAAAGGACAACTCTCATATTGTTAATTTATACGCACATATATTACAAATTCAATTTTGAAATTCCACATTATTATTATAAATGCTATAGCAATTAGTATTCCCAGATTGCATTTATCTTTTTTGTTTTAGAAAAGATGTTTACGGTAACCCAAATAACACTGACACCATTATTTGACGGACACCAGAATTCTTTTGCTGTGTAATCTGATTAAAATTCCATAATAGATTGTCTTACGATGACCTAACGTGACCTAGATATCGTAAAAAGCACATTTACTCAGTGACTAATTGATAAGATATATCAGAACCCATTTGTATTAAATATTAAAATCTCACGAAGATTAAATGTGCACGTGTAATCTATAATCAATTGACATTTGCAGTTCTTGTATAGTTTGTAATTGAAATTATGTAAGTAGGTGAAAAATACGTAATAATTTGTTTCCAGTAAAGTAAAAATTACTTTTAAGAAGTAGTAAACAGTAATAAATAGGCAAGGACTAGGCCTGGTGCAGGGTGCAACTGTAAACGCGTTGGTTTTGGTTCGATTCCCACTCGAAGGAATGAAATATTTAATATTTTCATTTTCTCGTTCTGGTTCAATTCCACCACTTAACACGCAATGCCTCAAGAATTCGGTAGAAAGTGGGGAATAGAGTATCTTAACACTGGGTTCCCGAGTTTCCTCTGCCAGCCCTTCTATTTGCGAATACTGGGTAAAGCTAAAAAATCTAAATTACATATATGTATGTAAGTAGAGTATTATAATTAGGCAAACTTAGTGTGTAATGAAAGTAATTGATTTCATATTAGATAAAAGAACCGACTGTAATTATACATCATAAAAAAGTAATAGTCTTAATTTTTTACATATTCGTATTTGTCTATGACATAATACAGCGTATTTGTATATTAGGAGTGTTAATAAATAATTGGTGTCCAACTTAATTAATATCGATTATACGATATTATAATTATAATTGTATTACATATTATAATTTTTCATTTTTGACAGCCACACCGTTCATAAATATTATATATGCACCCACCTTCTTTCTACTTTCGCCGACGGAACATATATGAAACATTTAGAAAAGTTTCTCCTCCTAAATGGGATGGTAAAAATCATCAATAAATATTGCGAATAGTGAAATGAGCGGAGGAATTTAACACTTCGATATTTGCTTGTGGCGGATCCTCTATTGACGAGAGCAGGCGTCGGCGTCGGTTAGGCCAGCCGACGCGTGGTGACATAACCACACTTTGCGATGTAATATATACCTACGTATTCCAAGATATCAAGGATTTTACGAGAGAAGGTCAACACTGAAAGTAATTTTTTGACTTATTTCTATAAAACGAACGAAAAGATGAACAATATCAACATTTAAAATGTATTTTTATGTTCACAGTTGAGCCAGTTTGTTGTACATATTTCATTACATAAAATTGTACTCTGTACGACTTTTACTGTTATTTACATTATTATAAGTACTAGGTCCAAATCAATATGTAATTGTTTTATTAACTAAAGGTTTACTTTAGGTTATTGACGGGCGAAAGAGTTATGCAGAGACCGTAGTGTTTTGCACTCCGTTCTCTTTCCCTGCCGGGGCAAAGCGTGAAGATAAAAAATATAATTAGATATGAAAACAAGGATACTTCGAGACATTTGCGTGTTGAGCGGTGTGATTCAATTTCGCACTTTTTCTTATCATAGGGAGAGCCGAGATCAGACACAAAACAAAACTAGTCTTACCTGATATAACAAGAGACATAGACAAGAACATGACAAGACATGTTTTCTTGACTTTTTTTGAGTGATAATCGAACCCACAACCTATCGTTTACAGTATTACGCGCATATCTCTTCACCACGACTGGCATCTGAATTACATGATTTTATATATTATATTTATTTATACTGTTACATTCTTTGTATAATTAAATAATGGTAACTAGTATTAACTTAAAGTACAACCCTTCATACGTTCAGCATAAGTACATGCCTATATATAGTCTTTAAAATATGATTATATAATTTAATCCCTGTCACCAGTCAAGCGGTATCGACGACCACTCATGTCATTGTTAACATACTTATCTACTTGTTTTATAACTTAAGTTACTTTAAAAAGTCACTTGTCATATTCTTTTAGCAAACGTATAAGCGAGTCTCATTCTATAAACTTGAATCTTTTTTATAGCTTCCCGCCCGCGGCTTCGCCTGCGTGAACTACGTTATTAATAATTTCTGTCTCCATGAGTACCTACGTCCTATAAATGACGTCCATGCAAAATTTAAGACTCCTAGCATTTGTAGTAACGAAGTTTCATACAAACTTTCAACCCCAAAAACAACCCTTTAGAAGTTGAATGTCCTATAAATAACTCCTAGGTAAAATTTGAGATTCCTAGCACATGTAGTTTCTGAGATTTCGTGATGAGTAAATGACCTTTCGATTTTATATATGGACCGTTTATTTTGAGAGTGGTGTAAGTCCATTTTCTTTTGTTTCGAGAAAATTAAAGGTTAGTATGTCGATGATTATGCAATTTCATTTACCGACCGATTTTAAGTTGTTCAAAACATGGGTTTTTTTGAGAAATTAAACACGGACTAGTTATATATAAAAAAAATACATTAAATTAAGCATGAATTACGTGATAGCTCATTTTTCTCAAAAATGGACTTACACCACTTTCAAAATAAACGGTCCATATATTGATTTCGTATAGCAGGGTAGGGTAGCCTAGTGTTAAAACACTCCGCTCCCCACTTTCCGTCGAATTCTGTAGGCACTGTTTATTTGTTATATTCTTTTAGCATACGTTTAAGCGAGTCACGTTCCATTAACTTATCGGAACACCGTTAATATAATTTGTAGATAGATAGATATCTTTTAAGATTATACAAGATGTAGGCGCTGATACCATATCCCCATAGCTCACATTTAAAAGCAATTTATTACATTGCTAAATGGTAAGATAACCTCAAAGCTAGCCATTAATAATGTAGAATTGTAAAAACCCTCACCCATTGTGGTTTCTTGGCAACCAGTCGATTAGCTTCAAAGATCGATATCTGGCTATAGCCGATACCGTCCATCGGAAGACACCTCGAAAGTAGGATAAGTCGTGAGTTCACTAATTATTTTTAGTGTTACGTTAAGTATTGCGAAAAGAGCAATATTGTCTCTTTATTGCGAATCTACAAAGATTTATGGTTATTAATCAGGCTACGGTGGCAATAGTGTTTGTTTTGTTACGTCATTAAGATAATATATATGTTTATGTTTATGTTGAGAAACGGTTGTGCAATATCCATTTGAGTGTTTTAAATTAGCTAGTATTATCGTTATTTAGAATGTTATCCTTAGAATATTAGCATAATCTCCATCTGTCATGGAACCGTCGTGGTAAAATGGGGGGACGACGGAGTGTAAAGGTGATGATGGTGGTAAGTTCCATCCCTACGTGGCAGAGTGATTTTATTAATTATTCATTTTCCTGCTTTGCTATGTTCTATAAATCAGCGTTGAATTATGCGAATGCCTCTGAAATTAAGTGAAAAGTGTGGGATGAACTTAACACGACGGTTCCTCTAACAACTCTGATATGCGGTAAAAATCCTAAACCCCCTTTTTTTAAGTTAATATATTTTTGCTGTATATTTTATATTGTAATTACATTCGATGTAATGGTATACAAAAATAACGATTTTGCTTAATTTTTCGGGTTTATGAGAATTTTCTTTTTAGCTTCACGTTTAATCCCGCTTGTAGTAGAATAGAGATCATGGTGCTAAGAAACTCCGGTCCACCCAAATTTAAAAAGTGATAGAACTTAACGCCGAACTTTAAAGATTTAAGAATTACTTAAAATACATTCTATTTTAATAAAACGAAAATAAAATATAAAATACCGTTTTATACCACAGTCAATTGTCGTGACCATACCGTCACCATATTTCACGGAGCATCTAGATTATGTAGAAAAAGGTACCTGTCACTATAAATGGTACCATTTTACTGCCGCACTCGGTACGAGCAAAAATAACATATCATTACATTACAAGATAACAAGAAAGGAGCGAATTAGTTGTATGAAATGAGAAACTTTTATATATATGTTTTATATATATATGATACGAATATATATGTGTTATTCTCTTTATGGGAACTTAGAAAATAAATATTTTATGCTTTTATGATGTTGCTAGAAATAGATCTTACCAAATGTATTGTGTTTTAAATTGTTTTATGTCAATTTCTGTGTAATATACACTTTTACGTTTTTTTTTAAATAAAACCTTATATTGATTCTGAATGATATTGAATGTTTATTTAGTTATATCTGTAGCCATTAAAAGATGAATTAAATAATATTATAATAATATACACAACGCATAACAACTGTTACATAATAATAAGGTCCTAAGTAACAAAAATAATTATTTGCATAAATTTCTACAAAACATATAAATATAAATATTCAACAAAGGAAATTTATTTGCAGAAATATAAAATATATGTGAAACTGTCAATGGTAAATCTATAGGAAAAGTAACTTTTGTTCTAAGTTGTAATTGTAAAATACACTTTCTCATTGTGATTTAACGATGGGTCAAAGGCTTAGAGAAAAACTTTGTATCGTAACCTCTCGTTTCCGTAAAGTTGTAGAAACGTAATACCATACAATATTATATTGTTTTTCCAGTTTAACGCTTTATTATGGAAACTATGCCACCGTCGAATTCTGGAATTATTGTTGAGTAGCGGAACTTAACGCCGCTTTTTGCTTCGACATCAAAACGAAAAAAGGAAATTATTAAATATTTCGTTTCATCGAACGATAGTTGAATCCCCAACCTGTCGTGCTTACAGTCACATTTGTGCACCTGTGCCACCATTGGCCTGTATATTATATCAAATACTAGCGGCCCGCTCGCGGCTTCGCCTGCGTGAACTATGTTATTATTAATTTCTGTCTCCATGACTACGTCCTAGTGACGTCTATGCAAAATTTGAGACTCCTAGCATTTGTAGTAACGAAGTTTCATACAAACTTTCGACCCCAAAAACAACCCCTTGGGAGTCGAATATTGCAAATTGCCGTCTTAGCGAGCACCTATAAATAACTCCTATCCAAAATTTAAACGTCCTATAAATAACTCCTATCCAAAATTTAAACGTTCTATAAATAACTCCTATGCAAAATTTGAGATTCCTAGCACATGTAGTTTCTCAGATTTCGTGATGAGTGAGTGACTTTTCGATTTTATATATATAGATTATACGTACCCTACATTGTCTGGCTGCGCTTGTCATTCACATTAATTAATATATTAATACGTTAGCCATATAAAGACTTTTCATGGAAACACCCATTTGAGGATAGATTGCAAAAAATCAATACACATTTACGAGCCTCGCGTGCTGTAAATAATAAAAATCAATTTACTGTATTTTTTAAATATCATACTTTATCGTTTTTATTGTTATACTAGTAACAACAGACGCGGTGTATTGAAAACTACATAATTATACAATTTTTTTCCGTTTTTACATTAAATTGTGAAATATATTAACATCTATATTAAAGTCCGGTTAAAACGTTCCATTTATATTGTAATTATTTGTATTTAAAAGTTCACAGACAGAAATCTAAGGCAATTATATTTTAAACTAGTTATACGAGACTAAAAACATATTTTGATTTAATTTTGATAAAATACTGGCACCGGGCTGTTTACTGCAGTTACAACCGTTACGTGTACTACATGTCTTACCATACTTATCATAATATAAATTTAATTATCTAGAATTGATGACAACTTTCAAATATACATGTGAAACATATGTATGTATATTGTAACATTTTGATATGGTATAATTAGCAAGTATTTTTTTTATCCTAGAAAATTTAAAGATTTTTATTCTTTAAAAATTATGCTAGACCGATGTGATGGGGGAATTTTTTTTGTGATATCATCATATCACAAAAAAACTGCACGTCTTGATCATTTCATTAAAAAGTAATTTAAGTTCTATTGTAACAGAATTAGCAAGTATAGTGTGAAATCCACGAACATTTCGAAAATTTCAATTAGTTTTTACAAAATGTGCTTCGCAAGACTTCACTCCGTGTCTCCGCGCACATTCCACTAAAATATGATGTACATCTTCTACTGATGGTACCGCTAGAGGGTACTACTACTAAATGGAACAGATTGTCATTAAATATTTCAACTTATTTAAGTAGAGTGTATCCGGACCGAATTCTAAATAGGTACAATTACAATAAACTCTCTAAGAATTTTACATTTTGGGCCAGTTATACCAGGAGGATTTTTCATTTTTTTTTCAATTTAAAATTCAAAATATTATATATTGAGTTCATGCCGAAATTATGGTGTGTGGGGAGACCTAATACTCTATATTCAAAGTGTGTTGTTGTGTCAGTTCATTACACCCTATTCAGATTGACTTTGACAAACCTATTTAACCATTTAAATGCTAGTTACCGTAAATAATAAGAACATGATAAATGGTAGATCCTAATTATTAATCTTAATAGTGCTTAGAAATTCAGCACAAAACTTCTATATTATTGCGAAGATTTTGCAAACGTCCAGAAGATTAATATATTCCTCGGGAAATATACAATGATCTATTTTCTAGAAACCATATTTCACTGATTTGTAATCGTTTTCGCTGCTATTACATTAACGTTAGTAGTGTAGATAAGCTACATTCATTATAAGGTGATTTATAGGAAAGTTCTATATAAGTAAGTTAAGATACCAAATCTTTCGTTGCATTCAATTATTAATAACCTAATAATTAATTACTCAATTTTATGAACATTGTTCTTTAAAAGGCTAAAATAATTATAAATGAAGTAATAAAAAAAAATGAGACCGGATTTGAAGCAATCTCTCGGCTCGAAAAGCAATGTTTTCGACGACAGACCGGCGCCGGCGCAGACCAAACTGACATTTACACAGGACCTTGGGTTTTACAATTTGCGAACAATACACGTGCTTGTCACACGCATTCCCGGAACTCGAACCCGGACTGACCTCAGCCAGTCGGCCTCCACTGCTCACACATTCTCCATCAAACAAGAGAGGCACTAACCGCACGCCGACGCTTCCACACGTTCTCATACATACATATCGCACAAATTAATCAGTGTCATACGATATTACTTCTTTATTTAATAAATGAATACTATATGAGATATTAATATCAATTGTATGGTAAATGTAATTATTTAAATAAGCCTATATGGATAGTTAATGAATATAAATTACTTTTACCTGTACATACTAAAGATATTAACGTCGCCGTCGTTTTTTAGTTGGATTGTGTGATATTTCGTATGTTATTTTTAAGTTCAAATTTGCTAACACCATGAGTCCAAAATTAATAATATTTATATACTCTAATATATAAAAAAAAGGAATTTTTTAAAGTCGAAAAAAGTAATTTTTAAGGACGAAAACGCATATTATTGATGTTACCCGTGGTCGTGGGTGGCGGTGATCACTTACCCTCAGATGACCCGTACGCTCGTTTCCCTTTGATTTTCCATAAAAAATATATGCTCCATTTAGATATTTCTATTTTTACATTCGTAAGACATTTGTGAAATAAAAATAGAAAATAGAAATGAGGAAAGTAGCCAATAATATTATTAAATCCAAACCAATCATAGTTCAAAGAAATTGCCCAACTTTTTTCCGTAGGTGCCGCTTACATAAGCAACTATCTATCGAATCTGCGGTCTCATTAAATAAAAATGATTATATCGTAAACAATAGACTACTTGGCGTCCGAAAGTGATAGTTTAGGAGATAAAGAAACTGAATCGATGACGATTGCGGTGCAATGTGTTTAGTCATTATAGAAAGATTCGTTTTTGAAGGTTAACGGCCCAATAGTACTTACTTATAGTAGATATGTCTACTTGCATCTGTTGCTTGTATATTTTGACTTATAACTAATACTTCAGTTTCATATATAATAACTTTAACTGTAGAGGCCGTCGTGATGCAGTGGTAGGAGCGTGTGACTAAACGCGTTGGTTATGGGTTCGATTCCCCCTCGGGTTGAAAAATTTATTATTTATTAATATTTTCATGTCTTCTTGTTTTTGCTCTGGTAACAATGATGATGTTTGGGTTTTAATTAAACTTTATTTTTTCTATATCTATGAAAACTTAGACTTAAATTGTTTTGAAAGGCTCGCACAGATGTTGAACTATAGAAGTCTAGCTAAACCAGTAGAAGTAATGAAATGCTACTTAATAAAACATTTTTTTTCAGCTTCACGCTGTATCCCGCACACAGAAGCGAAATGAAAATATAAATGTAAATATATATTTTACTTCTACGAATGGGGATTGAACCTACAACCGTCGCGTTACAGTCAGACCCTTGCGACGCGCCACGACGGCCTCAAATATCTGATGATGAACCATAATTGTCTTATTTGACAATTTAAAAAAATCACACACCTGAAACATTATAGACCTTAGATATGGATACCTTCAAAAAGCGCGTCTATCTCCACCTCAAAGGCCGGCAGCGCACCTGTAGCTCCTCTGGTGTTGCACGGGATCGTGGGCGGCGGTGATCACCATCAGGTGACCCGAATGCTCGTTTGCCTTATCCTTTTTCCATAAAAAGAAAAAAAAATTATAGACCACCGAAAATTTAAGATTGCTTTTTCTGCTTCTGTATGATAGGCAGTTTTCGTTGACAAATAAAAATTATTGAAAATTAATGCCATTGCTAATTAAACAAATGCGGCGTTAAGTTGAGCAATGTCGCTAAAATTTAGCTCAAAATTTTAATGATAAAGGGAAGTAGGGAAACATAAGTAGTATCGAAATGACCATGAAGACCACGCAAAGAAAATTGCGGGCAGACACTAATTATAAAAAAAACACTATATATTTATACAATAAGAAACTTTGTTATCTCTTTAATGAAATAAATGTCTCTGACATTTATTTTTTTTATTTATCTCAAACTTTAACAAGGTCGCACTTGTCACGATTGGAAAAATAATAATTAATTGATATTCGACAGTTAATCATTACGAGTAAGTAAATGTTTAAAATTTCAAGCTTATTTAATTTTATAGTGTACGTACTAAATGATAAAATGACATGGTTGGATAATAAATACAGCAACCTAAGTATTATTAATGGCCTTCTCTCCATATACATGTAAAGTACAAATAATTCATAGAAATTCTCTTGATATAATATAAGAGAGGAATCACTGTACTCTTTGAGTTGTATATTTAATGGCGGAAACCAATTATTCACTTATAATCTGGAATTGCATCGTTGTGACAGCGATTGCCACTAAGTAGGTATTAGTAATTGTCGTATTGCTTGCTAATTTTAATAAAACCAGTCAAGTGCGAGTCGGATTCGCCTAGCGAGGGTTTCATATTAATTTCAGGATTATAGGTCAACGGGTACATCTTATAAAAGTAGAAACGTTTCAAATACTTAAACTTGTGTTTAGAGTATGCACTCATTTTGTATGAAATGACAACAACTACAAATTTACAAATATTGTAATAATTTTTGCTATATTTAATTTGGAGGCGTTTTTTTATTTCTTGAACACATTGAATGTTCAGGGCTCAGGCTAAAGAGTTTGTTTCGAATCTCAGAACTACTAGTTTGTATTGATTTTTTTTTGTATTGTATAGTTCACTTAATATTTTTACATGTATGAAAATTTAATAAAGGAGTTATCGTATAATACCTACTAATCTAATAAAATCTAATATTATTTGAACTTGGAGTTAAGTATTGTATAATTTTTATCTGGTATTTAAATACATTTGGAATTAATAATGATTACAACATGTAACCATTCGAATTATTTATAATTATCACTTATAAAGTTTCTTTCATGTTATTTAATAGTAATTTATAAGATTAATTAAATTAATAAGGTGAAACTGTCATATTACTATAACTTACTGTCACCTCCGTATTATGTAATATTCAATTATACATTCCACCTCTGACATCTTAAGTTCCGCGCATATTTTAAATGAATGTTTTGATTAATTTATGTACCTACTTAAATATGTTCAATGACCTCAATTTGTTTTATTGGTGAAATATAAATTATAGATTAGTTGTAAGATTTGTGGGTAGTAAAAAAATTATAGATTAATTGTAGGGTTTATGGGTAATAAAAAAATATATAGATTAACCTCAATTTTGGATTTAGGTATTATGAGTTTAATGGAAACAGAGTGTCTTAACACTAGTTTGCCAGTTTCCCTCTGCCTATCCTAGTAACTGCGGGATAGAGCGTGAATCTAAAAAATACATAAAATTTTATAATATAGCCTATAGGTACCTACTTAAGTTATTACGTTTTACATATTGTTCTATAGTAAAATTACTAGACAATACAAATGTATTTTGTAATAAACAGACATTCATCATCCAGGAACCGCAAAATTAAAGGTACTCAAATCAGAAGACCAAGCCGTAAATGGCAGACGGAACGCGAACGTCAAAATTGCAGCTATTTACAATACATCAAGCCACGCCGGCAGCCAGCTTGCGGTTCTTTGACAAATGAAGCTGTACTCTTCCTGACTTAGCCATAGCCTAGTGCTACCGTGTGACCCGGAACGTCAAGTGAATGGGCACCCACTTGAGGTATTACTTGGAAATTGGAATTTTCTATATGAAGGGTACCTGGTGGAAATATTTATGTATTGTATTTGTGTGTTACAGGTTTATTTATTTGAGGTTTATTGTTTGACTATATTTACTATCAACAATTGAAAACGTCTTCTTTACGTCAACACCACAGATTCATGCTGTATGTGTACTAAAACACTCCGTTCTCCCATTTTCCGCCGAATTCTGGGGGCATTGCGTGTTGAATAGCGGAACTTAACGCTGCGCTTTACCTCAATATCATAGCGAAGAAATGAAAATATAAATTTTAATAAATATTTCATTACCTCGAGTGGGGATTGTACTCACACCCGTCACGTTACAGTCACACTTGCGCCCAAGCACCACGGCGGCCTCGAGAATTAAATCTTTAAGTTATTACCCCTATAAAGATAAAATTCAACCTTGAACTCAAAAAATAGAATAAAAATGTAATACAAGCAGTGGCCAAACAAAGGGCGATAACTGATCTCACCTGAGCCAAGTGGGCGCATTAATACAGAACATAAGCCATTTACATAGTACAGGGGCCACCGAGATGTGGCAGTCAGATATGCTGGATTTAAATAAAATAAATGGAACTCTTAATGCAGGTACAACACCCACGACACCCGGAAGGTTCCAACTCAACCCTGTGATACGCGATCTAGCCAGGGGCCAGGGTAATTGTAATTATTTCTTGTGCTTTGTACTTGTGGCAACTTCATAATAAACTTATTCTGTCAAAATGGCGGAATTATTTTAATGCGGAATTATTTTTACTTTTTTTTATCTTATATCCTTGTGTATGGGCCATAAATATATGATATAGGCGCCAAGTAGGTGACAGTAATCCATTTCTTTAAATGCTTAATTTTTTGTATCTTTATGTCTTACTCAAAATACTTTTAAATAAAATATATTTACAAGTCACAATACTTTGCCGAATACTTTGTTTTCGTTACACTCCGCTTACTGGAAACCTTCTAAAGTGTTACTATAATTAGAATGGCGCACAAAAATGCTATAACCGACACCGCCCGCTACGCTGTCTGCATCGGCATAGTAGGTATAGACGTTGCAAGGAAAACTCAGGTCTCTGGGGGTAATACCGTATATTACTTTCTGTTAGACAAGGGGGACCCTGCACATGCGCTCTTGCCGTCATTGATTTTTCTCAATTTGACAGTTCGACCCATGTTTTGGGCTAACACCCGCGTATTAGTAATAAAGTAAACAAAAAATATGGCTTTAGATTTTTCTGCTACGTATAAGTTATTAGTTTTAGGTGATTCAAATGTGGGAAAAACTTGTATCGTTCACAGATATTGTGATGAAAGATATTACGATATATACATATCAACGATAGGTGAGTGGATTATTTATTTTTAGTTTTAGAGTAGTTTCCATCAAATTTGATGAGATTTTATTTTGTTTCGTTGTTATAATGGTAAGTTAGGTTAAGTTTCACGTTCCACGCGAACAAAGAAATCCGTTATGCCTTTAATCATTTCCAAGTCGTTGCAGACCGTTGCAGGTCTTATATACATATAAATATTAAGATGTCTATTATCTTAGTATATTTGTTCAGTAATTATTATTAACATGTATTAGGCTGAATAGAAACATATATAAAAATAATTAGTTATATATATAGTTATTTTCATTAGGTAATTTAAAAATAGGTAGGTGTAGAAAATAGATGGTTCATTTTCATGTAGGTACATGTATAGATTGTTATGTTTATTTGTATTTATTTACCTTAGAGAGGATCCTGTGTTTGTGAATCACGTCTTGCTTGCTTTTATTAGGTATACAGTTATTTCTTAGACTGTCTTAGATCTAACAGTTATTTTAATGTTATTTTACAGGTATAGATTTCAAACAAAAGATAATAAATTTAGACGGGGTGCCCATCAAACTTCAAATATGGGATACGGCGGGTCAGGAGAGGTTTAGAACTTTAACAACAGCTTACTACAGAGGTGCTATGGGAATTATACTTATGTACGATATCACTAATTTGGAATCATTTAACCATTTGTCTTATTGGTTGAGAAATATTCAAGAAGTAAGTGAATTATCTTTTAAAATAAGTTGGCTCTTTTAGGGTTTCGTGACTCAAAAGGTAAAAACGGAACCCTTATAGAATCAGTTTGTTGACCGCTTGTCCGTCAGTCAAGACCATTTATCTCAAGATCACGCGGAGTTATCAAGCTGAAATTATTAACAAATATTCGGGTGGTCCCTTAAAGCATAGCTTCTAAGTCATCGCAATGAAAAGATACGAATATTTATGCATCGATTTTGCTTCATTTTGCGTGAAATTTGGCACGACTCGCATTTAACCGGTTTTTTTATAAAATTATTGTTTAAAATATTGATTTTATTTACAGTACGCTTCCCCAGATGTTATAAAAGTTCTTGTAGGTAATAAATGCGATGTACACGAGAACCACCGCGCTGTTCCAAAGGAGAGAGGACAAAAGGTAAGCAAATTACGCACATAGCAGGGAAGGCAGAACCTAATTTAATCCTTAACAACGAAATTATTTTCGAGCCATTTCCGAGTAATTGAGTTAGCACAACAATGTGAACCCCTAATTTCTAGAATAGATTGAAATAATCAGCAGGTATAAAAGATATCAATTTTGTAGGTATAACAATTTAAATAAGAGATGATGTTGATGGTTTTCAGATTGCTGATGACTTCGATATGCCATTTTTCGAGGTATCCTGCAAAAGCAACATAAATATTGAGGAAGCTTTTCTGACTTTAGCCAGAAAGATAAGAGAATATCGAGAAAATAAGGTACGTATAATACTTAGTGCCTTATTTTGTCAAATTTATATTATAAAGAAATATTAAAATAAGCTGGTATGACATATAATACTATATTTGGAAAACATGACAGAGCGTGAAAGATCCCCTTACTAAAAATATTACCTTATTACATATTTAGGTATATCAATAAATATGCGTTTAACATTTTATGAATGAACATAAGATAGGTATATTTATTTAAAGAACATAGTATAATTAGATATACCTAATATCTGTTCAGGTATTGATTCTAGGGTTAAAACATAGTACCTAAGCTAACAGGTCTTTAAACTGTTGCCTTAAGAACTTGCAAAAAATACTCTACTACGCTAAAAAAACAGAGGAAGACAGATTGTTTTGATTCCTTAAATTTGAGTAAAAAAATACAAATGTCGGGCATATGGTACGATAAATCTTGATTTTCCGGCCCTAAAACGGACGTTTCACGTGCGGTTGAACTTTCTCAAAGGCATTGTGTTACCGGATGAATGTGCCGCGGACACATCCCAAGTGTCAGTTTGGGTGTGCAAGTGTATGGTAAATTCGATACGCGAAAATCTCAATTTGCCAGACATCTGTACGATTTTTTGTTGTTGACACATTTTTAAGATCCGGATGTTATACTTTTTANTTTCAGATTGCTGATGACTTCGATATGCCATTTTTCGAGGTATCCTGCAAAAGCAACATAAATATTGAGGAAGCTTTTCTGACTTTAGCCAGAAAGATAAGAGAATATCGAGAAAATAAGGTACGTATAATACTTAGTGCCTTATTTTGTCAAATTTATATTATAAAGAAAAATTAAAATAAGCTGGTATGACATATAATACTATATTTGGAAAATATGACCATCAGAGCGTGAAAGATCCCCATACTAAAAATATTACCTTAACATTAACTTTGTTTCACATTTTATGAATGAACATAAGATAGGTATATTTATTTAAGGAACATAGTATATAGTATATAATAAGATATACATAGATATAGCTAACAGGTCTTTAAACTGTTGCCTTAAGAACTTGCAAAAAATACTCTATACGCTAAAAAAACAGAGGAAGACAGATTGTTTTGATTCCTTAAATTTGAGTAAAAAAATACAAATGTCGGGCATATGGTACGATAAATCTTGATTTTCCGGCCCTAAAACGGACGTTTCACGTGCGGTTGAACTTTCTCAAAGGCATTGTGTTACCGGATGAATGTGCCGCGGACACATCCCAAGTGTCAGTTTGGGTGTGCAAGTGTATGGTAAATTCGATACGCGAAAATCTCAATTTGCCAGACATCTGTACGATTTTTTGTTGTTGACACATTTTTAAGATCCGGATGTTATACTTTTTAGTTCCACATCCTCTTTGCATATTTATTTACTTTGTTTTTTATACTAAACTACATTTTTTTTAAATGTAGGTAAGTAACTGTTTCAATATGAACCATAGACAATTATAAATTTCTATTTTTCTTTTCAGGCTGACGCATTCGAATTGAAGGAAAGGGATAACGTAATAAAAGCATCTGAATCTGAAACGGACGTGTCAAAATGTAGCTGTTAGCCTAATAATTATTATATGAAAAAACAAAGCTTATATTCTATGAGAAGTGCAATCATGCAACAGATGAAAGCTTATTTTACTTTACGATGACCCTATCATATTTTAGTAATTTGAAATTTATTTCTTTTTTTATCTTAATGTTATTTTAATAGTTTATTTTAACTAGTTATTTTAATAGTCAGATATTCAGATTTGAAAAAGCATTACTGAGTTATTCAAGTATGTGCAATTTCTTTTCTTTTATAATACAGCAATGTAAAGTGCCTATAGTAAAATGATTTTATATTTTTCATTTAGTTATATTATAATCATCTTTTATTTAAAAAGCTTCGATCACTTCTGTTTATCTATTATTGTGTATGTATTAATCTTATGACAGCGTCTGTTGCATTGTGCATTGCTCTAGATAAGCTTTTATGTCAAAATAGTGAAAAAAAAACAATTTTGTAGTAAAACATTTGCTAGTAACATTTATTATAAACCGTGATTTTTATAGATAAAAGTAAACTTACAGTAGATTATTAAACTATTTCAATATAGTAGATGTGATATTCCGACCGGAATTTCGAAATTAATTTCTAAATGCAAAATTAATTAATTTCATTAATTTGTTATTGTTGTACCTACTAAGTTTTAAAACCGTCACATTGCTTTTAATATGAAGAAGGCACCATTTACCTTTTGCACACATCCTCTCTGTAAATTAAAAGCAATGTCGTCTTTGTTGATTCTAACCAATTATAATTATACTTTTTCTTAGGTGTGCGATAACACTTTAAAATGTTAAAGAAAAGTTATATTATATTTCATAAAAATAATTTTGAAATTCTGGTCAGTAAATAGAGACTGTGTGCACGCTTTTTGCATATACATGTGCTCCTTGCGTGTATTTACTGTCAAATTCTTTACTATTTTACTAACATCAATAGGCGTAATAGACTATAAAATATTAAATACAATTAAAAAATCAAACGAAGTAAAAATACACCTTTTATAGTTACAGTACAGTCAACGAGTCTTTCTGCCCTAAAGTTGGGTTTATAGAACTTTTGTGCATCGTTCTTTCGGTAATAAAATAATAAGTAACAAAAATCGTTAAATAAAAACGGCCCAGCCATTTAATGCTAATTTCAGGACGGCCACGATTCGTTGACCGTACTGTACCATATTGACTATTTATGTCTTTAGTTAAATTTATTATTAGACAAATTATAAAAGGTCATTACAACTGTCACATACATTTTTATAAATAATTAGGATTTAGTCTAAAAGAAAATAAAAAAATATCTGTTAATATCATCTGTATTAGGTATGAAAATTTAAACTATATTGGCTATCGTGTCCCAGCGGCACATCCTTTGCCTGTAAACGCGACGGTGGTGGGTTCGATTCCTACTCGGGGAATAAATTATTTTTATTTCCTGGCTGTGGTAACAAGCAAAATGGCGGCGTTAGATACTGCCATTTATCATGCATTGTCACGCAGGTTGGCCGGAAAGTGAAGAACGGAGTGTGTTTTCAGTAGCTTCCCTTTGCTTATCCTGCTATAAACGGATGAAGCTAAAAAACATTGGCATATGTATAACGCCATGATACTGGCTTTTAATGCCTACGACGCATTGCTCACCAAATATATAATAATGTGCATAACTCAAAATTAGGCACACTTACGAATTTACTTGATAAAGTTTTAAACTTCTTAACGTAGAAAAGTTTGTTACAATATAATATGGATTGAGTTGCATATAATGTGATAGAATTGGAGTAAAAAATCCAGTTATAGAGAAAAAAAAGTTTTCATATATTGGCTTCTTGGTAAACAAACATTTAAGTATCTTAATATAATGTTACATGTGAAAACATTATTGAATTTAAAATTATAGCTAAAATTAAAAATATTAAAAAATATATAATGAGAAGGCCTATATATTTCACTGAAAAGCTTTAAACCTTTTTAAACCATAAAATAAATAAAAACATAATTTCATAGCATTATAAATATATAATAATATATGATTAAAACATTTTATTTCTATTAATATTTGCACAAGGTAAGTAAGAAGAATAAAAAACTACTGATAGAATAATCCAATCTGTATTGAATTCAATTTAATCATTTTTTACTAATGACATACATTAATTATAATGTTAACTCCAATATATTACATTATTGTGACATTTTTGAGAGGCACAACTGAATTAGTTCTATGTATTACTAATAAAATTTTATTACAATGTGTTTTTATTTCATTTAAGATGCCTTTACCGATTTTGAAAAAGAAAACTGTTACTAATGTAACACTAAATTTAAATAAAAAGTAGCTTATAATATTTTCTAAGTGCCCATGATCGCTCTGACCACAAATGCAGTGGTGTTGGTGGAAATTGTTAAAGTTATATAATATAGCTTATACCCTCTATAAATGGATTTTGTTAAAAATATTTATGAATTCAAATTTCCTGTGAGCTGAAGGACCAAAATATTTTATTAGTTTAGTGCATACAACCAAAGAAAATCTTCAGTTTTATAATATCATTAGATATAGATAAAAACAGTAATCCTCATATTTATTAATAATACATATGTTATATTTCCTACACAAACATCCATAAATTTAATATTTACATTATAATTCATATAATAACGTAGTGAAATATAGCTATATGTATAGGTAGTTGGTTCATTTAAAGGAGAAGGCTATATTATCCTCTTTAAATGGACTACAAAAATAGTATTTAATTTCAAATTCCTGAGATTAAGCTCATGCAACCATACATATATGTACATATCAATATTATTTTCAGACCATAATATATTATTTCAAAAAAATCCATAAGTAAAATATTTAGATTATAATTCATATATTAATATGTTCATAAATTAATTTGCCGTCTCTTTTTCGGTTTTGGTAATTCATTTTTTATACATTCTTGCTTTAACTGAATCAAACTGTTCATTGGAGGTCGATCCATTGTTATTTCTTGCGACTCTGGCTCAGTTTTTACGGGAATTTTCACATTTGTATCTTCTCTGTAATAAGTACATAAGTATAATTAAATAATTAAAGAAGAGAAAAAGATTAAGAAAACTCGAAAGACTGTATAAATCTCTCTATAAATTCTTCAATTTGTTATGTTTGCGAGTAAATCAGTTATAGGCAACGCCTGAAGTGTAATGATATCCGAAGACAGGATAGGAGATGGTGGAGAATGAGTTGAATTTTCCTCTGAGTAGAAAGTCACCCGTCGTCCACAAACATCCACATCAGGATAATTAATCAGTCACATTGCAAATTTATAGAACTTTTTTTATATATAACACAAAATAAAAAATACTAATTCCCTTTAATTGAGAACCAAACCCACATTATGTTTAATCAGACAATAAAACACAATGGCTTTCAAAAAATGTGTTATCTTTATCACTTATTTAATATACTCACATATCATTTTCTTTGAATATATTTACTGTTTTTTTAAGTAGAGTGCTTGGTATTTCTCCCATAACAAAATTTGTACTATACTCAGAATGTTTTTTCATGTGTATTTCGTCATTGTATTTCGGTAATGAAGCTGGAAATAATATATTTTATATATATAAGTGAATATTTTAATAATAACATATTATTAGTTATTAGTTTATATTCATGCATATACATATAATGTACATATCCAAATCAGCTTCAGACTTTATCCCAATCACGCTGTATTGTAAATCAATGTACCATAAAACCAGTCAAGTGCCAGTTGGATTCACTCTGGTAATGAAGCAAACCGCGGGGTTGAGTTCCGCCACTCGACACATGCAATGCCTTCAGAATTCGGCAGAAAGTGGGGATTAGTAGTGTCTTAATGGGGGCAGAGTGTCTTAACACTAGGGTCTCAGTTTCCCTCAGTTTTCCCTGTTGTGTAGGATACAAGGAATATACTACAAATAAGTAGTTACACTTACTGTATCTGATTTTCCTACTTTGCAATATATATTCATCAATTTCTTCATCTTTGTTCTTTAATAATTTACGTAATTCATTTTCACTTGATTTTAAGTCATATATTGTTTTTAACGCAGGCTGTACAACTTTCTGGAAGAACTAAGATAATTATATTAATTAAAGTATTTTTTTTTATAAATCCTTCTTACCATAGTGGGCAAAGGGAACATGATCTGTCTCTTACAAGGACACAAAATAAAAAAATCATTCCCTTAAGTGGGATTTAACCCATAATAATGATATTTATAATCAGGCTTTATAATAATATTGAAGTGAAGCCTGCAAGGCTTTTTATTATTAAGAAACAATAAGCATTGTGTTACTAGGTAATACTGTAAATGGTCACAAGCTGATACTGCCTTTTTTTAAAATGATAAATAGAACGGCTTACCAACTCTTTAGAACCTTCTACAAGATTTAGTTTTAATTTAAAAGGAAATTCACGAAATAAGGTCATAGATATGACAAGATAGGCTCCATCATGTGTAATGTTGACTTTTTTAAGGTCCTGTGGATGCATTAACAATTGTACACCATTTTGTAAAATTTCTGCTTCTTCCATTTCTAATATAGTATTACTGTCCTGTAAACAAGATTCAAGTTTTCTAATTTAATTTTCTTAAAAAAAAATTAAATGCTTCAAATATTAAATTTTATCATATTTAGTCTAGTTTTTTAAATAGCTTGTTATGCTGATTTTGCTGTTTCATCCGTGCAGAAAGCACAGTATAATCTAACATTAATATATCATTTCATATCTTCCAACTCTACGAAAGAGGCAGTTGTGGTGCAAAGGCACAGTCTATGACTGTTGGTGCAAATGCAATGGTTGTATGTTCAATTCCCATTTGAGTGAATGCATTAATTAATGTCCATGTCCTTGCTCTAGTAACAATTGCCTTGTAAGTGAGGCATGAACTTCAGCCACATATTTGAAATAAAAGTGCTAAATGGAGTGTTTTAACACTAGACTTCCTCTGCTTATACGGTATATAGTGTCAAGCTAACATAAAATCTTTCAAATATTAGAATCTTACTTTTATACTAGACCTGACTGAGAGTCTTGTTAAATTATGGTTACAATAAATTAATAATATTGTTTAACAATGATTTATTTTTTTTATTAAAAAACATACCATAAGACAATGTAATAATTCTTTATCTGATAGATAAATTTCCCATATTCTGATATAATCAGTAATAAGTATATGGTGCTTGTTTTGTTTCACATATAGCATGAAGAAAGGAGGTGATAGCTGTAGTTCATTCCACATTATAATCAATTAGGACTCGATAATACTAATCGTTTTAAAAATAATTTCATTTACTATATACATTTACAAGATTAAAATTTATTTACAAAATTACAAACTAAAATATTAAATACATGTCAATTGTCAAAAGGTTAAGGCTGTGCCTATTTGACAATTCTGACATAAATTGTTCGATTTTTGTACATGTTATCGATATTCAATAGCAAAATCAGGATATATTTTGCTATAAGGGTATAAATTAAAGTGAAAATATGAATATTAATATAAACTTAATATTTTATAAATTCTTTTTATAAAAATTAATCTATTTATTTATTACGCAAAGAAAGATTAGTTTGATACGCTTATTTTGTGTGAAAAGTATTTTTTATTTATAATACGATTGAATTCAGCACATAAATTAGTCATTTAAAAAGATTTGTGTTTTTTTAATATGTATCTTTCTTTGACATGCATTCTCCTATTATGTAATATAATCTTTATTTTACTATAAAATCTTTTTTCTACAGTCAACTTGACATTGGTAAAGTGATTAGTGCTTAACTGGCACGCTCGAACGCCTTAAACTAAGGTTTATTTCGTTCAGTTCTTAAACTGAAGCGAACTAATAACTGAATGGTTTAAGATAAAAAAAATATCTTCGTATGCACCATAGTATCTTAAAAATTGTAGATTGATGTTAAGATTTTAACTATTTTGCAGTGTTTCAACGTGTGATTATTCCATATAAGTCAAAACTACTTATATGTGTATAAATAGAAGTATAACTTGAAAAATCATATTATGATATATAAATGATATAATTAAGTTTAAAAAATATATTTAGTAGGTCATACTAATAATATATATAAGATCACTTTATATTATGAATTTAATAATAAAATAATAATTAAAAAAATATAAAATTCTTTCTTTACTTATTTCTAAATAAAAGATATCTTTTGATCTACTTTTATGACTTGATTTCACTTAACTTCACCTGTATCCCTAGTAGTAGGTAGGTAGACTGAGTGAACGGAATACCAAACACTACAAATAATCTTTTTTCATTTTGTATTATATCTCTTTACATTAAAATCGATGTTTTATAGAAAGCGCTACATCACTACATAGTGACATATATATTTACTTGTTTGACGTTTCACAGATAATTAATATTTATTGACCCGTGCAGTATGGTTGAAAAGTCCTGAGGTTTTGCGAATTGTACATATGAACACTCGGAAGAAAAATATTCAAATGTAAGAAAAAAATCTAAATTGACATCTACGCAGTCATCTGCAGCAGCTACTAACTTCGACAAAAATCGAAACGCCAAATCCAAAGTGATGAACTGCGAAACACTTGTTTTCAACTAAGCTTTCAATATATTTTTTATAAAATGTTTTATATTACTTTGATGTCGTGGTATGAAATTTCATTTAAAATTTCTCATAATGGAAATTTTTAACTAGGTTAAAAATACATTTTAATAGGTATTTTTATTANTGCAAGGCTTCACTTTAATATTATTAAGAAACAATAAGCATTGTGTTACTAGGTAATACTGTAAATGGTCACAAGCTGATATTGACTTTTTTTTAAATAATAAATAGAAAGGCTTACCAACTTTTTAGAGCCCTCTACAAGATTTAGTTTTAATTTAAAAGGAAATTCACGAAATAAGGTCATAGATATAACAAGACAGGCTCCATCATGTGTAATATTGACTTTTTTAAGGTCCTGTGGATGCATTAACAATTGTACACCATTTTGTAAAATTTCTGCTTCTTCCATTTCTAATATAGTATTACTGTTCTGTAAACAAGATTCACGTTTTTCAATTAACTTTTCTTAAAAAAAATTAAATGCTTAAAATATTAAATTTTATCATATTTAGTCAGTTTTTTAAATAGCTTGTTATGCTGATTTTGCTGTTTTGTCCGTGCAGAAAGCACAGTATAACCTAACATCAGCGGCAATATGTATATCATTTTATATCTTCCAACTTTAAGAAAGAAGCAGTTTTGGTGCAAAGGTCAATACCCATTAGGGTGAATGCATTAATTAATGTTCATGTCCTTGCTCTGGTAACAATTGGCTTGTAAGTGTGGCATGAACTTTAGCCACATATTTGAAATAAAAGTGCAGAATGGAGTGTTTTTACACTAAACTTCCTCTTCTTACTCTTCCATATACTGTATATAGTGTCAAGCTAATATAAAATCTTTCAAATACTAGAATCTTACACTTATACTAGACCTAACTGAGGTTCTTGTTAAATTATGGTTACAATAAATATTATTGTTTAACAATGATTTATTTTTTTTATTAGAAAACATACCATAAGACAATGTAATAATTCTTTATCTGATAGATAAATTTCCCATATTCTGATATAATCAGTAATAAGTATATGGTGCTTGTTTTGTTTCACATATAGCATGAAGAAAGGAGGTGATAGCTGTAGTTCATTCCACATTATAATCAATTAGCACTCGATAATACTAAACGTTTTAAAAATAATTTCATTTACTATGTACATTTACAAGATTAAAATTTATTTACAAAATTACAAATACAAACTAAAATATTAAATACATGTCAATTGTCAACAGGATAAGGCTGTGCCGATTTGACAATTCTGACATAAATTGTTCGATTTTTGTACATGTCATCGATATTCAAGAGCAAAATCAAGATATATTTTGCTATAAGGGTATAAATTAAACTGAAAATATGAATATTAATATAAACCTAATATTTTATAAATTCTTTTCATAAAAATTAATCTATTTATTTCTTACGAAAAGAAAGATTAATTTGATACGCTTATTTTGTGTGAAAAGTATTTTTTATTTATAATACGATTGAATTTAGCACATAAATTAGTCACTTTAAAAAGATTTATGTTTTTTTAATCTGTATCTTTCTTTGACATGCATTCTCCTATTATGTAATATAATCTCTATTTTACTATACAATCTTTTTTCTACAATCAACTTGGCATTGGTAAAGTAATTAGTGCTTAACTGGCACGCTCGAACGCCTTAAACGTTTATACGAAAGGTTTATTTCGTTCAGTTCTTAAACTGAAGCGAACTAATAACTGAATAGTTTAAGGTAAAAAAAAAATATCTTGGCATGCACCATAGTATCTTAAAAATTGTAGATTGGTGTTAAGATTTTAACTATTTTGCAGTGTTTCAACGTGTGATTATTCCATATAAGCCAAAATTACTTATATGTGTATAAATAGAAGTATAACTTGAAAAATCATATTATAATAAATAAATGATATAATTAAGTTTAAAAAATATATTTAGTAGGTCATACTAATGTACATAACTATAATTATAAGGATACGATCACTTTATATTATGAATTTAAGATTTTGGTGATTGATCACATCGGCTTTGTATAAAATTCTTTCTTTACTTATTTCTAAATAAAAGATATCTTTTGATCTGTTTTTATGACTTGATTCCACTTAACTTCACTTGTATCCCTAGCCTAGTAGTAGGTAGGTAGACTGAGTGAACGGAATACCAAACACTACAATCAATCTTTTTTCATTTTGTATTGTATCTCTTTTCTTCTTAGTATTTGAATCGGATTAACATTAAAATCGATGTTTTATAGAAAGCGCTACATCACTACATAGTGTCACTTACTCGTTTGACGTTTCACAGATAATTAATATTTATCGACCCGTGCAGTATGGTTGAAGAGTCGTGGCCGTCCTTAGGTTTTGCGAATTGTGCATACGAACACTCGGAAGAAAAATATTCAAATGTAAGAAAAAAACCTAAATTGACACGCAGCCATCTGCAGCAGCAACGAACTTCGACAAAAATCGAAACGCCATATCTAAAGTGATGAACTGCGAAACACTTGTTTTCAACTAAGCTTTCAATATAATTTTTAATAAATGTTTTATGTTGCTTTTATATCGTGGTATAAAATTTCATTTAAAATTTCTCATAATGGAATTTTTTAATTAGGTACTTACATTTTAATATTTTTGTTATTTGTCACGTAAACAAAAAATAGATTGTACCATAGTACAACCTTTTTGATTCATAAATCATCAAAGTACAACCTATTTTTTTGATGTCACCGTAGCGTGGTAGAGACACTCTCTGTATATTAATTGATATTAGAGGGAGAATTGAATACCCAATTAAATGCTGACTCCTATTATATTTAAAACTATTTGCATATTGCTATTTAGGGAATGTCTAGGGTCTGTCTTAGGGAATGTGAGACAGGAAGGAAAAGGGTTTCTCTATGAACAATAAACTAGAACAACTGAAGAGATGAGATTAGAAACTTGCCGCCGGGGAAAACTGAAGATTGTGTCTAGTTCTCATACTTCTGACTAGTGGCATTTGAATAAGAACACAGTGATTTTTTTTGTATACGGCGTAGACGGGTGATTTAAATTAAATTTCGTTCGTTAAATTTGATCAACTAATTTTATATAATGAAATATATAAAATTATTATCTAATCATAATAATATAATAAAATTCACTATATTAAAATCTAAGTAGCAAGATTAATGAACATTTTGTAAGTAATATTTTAAAATGTTTACTTAGTTGGGTATAATTTTTATTAAATATTAGCTTTTGCGTAGGTGTGTGCGGTTATGGTATCGCAAATAGACGTAGCGTCTGGTCTTTGCTTCATAATAGTATTGATAAATTAGTATCCCTGTAAACGACCACTGCAAAAATGTAGAAGGGGGAAAGATGAAATATATGACGTCATTTATCAAGTCGTATATATATCGCGAGTAGGCAGCGTACGAGCTCGGCATATAATCGCGAACTGTACAGAATTTTGTTAAAATTTTTCCTGGGTTTTTGAACAGGTGTTCCTAACTGTTATAGCCTATAACATTACACGACACATTTATGAGTGCTGACGACCTAACACATTTTTGTAATAGCAACATTATGTCCACATAAAAAAGCTTAAAAGCAAATAAATACATTGTTCTACATTAATAAATAATATATAAAATATTGTCTTTTAAAGTATATTCGTGTATCTATTTTTTTATTATATATTTTGTATTGATATGCCTATGCAAGTATATGCAACATTTGCATTTCTTTCTAGCACAGATAAACTATATGAGTTAATTCAATAAGCATAAATAAATAAGTAAATAAAGTGGTAGCGAAGACGGAAAGTATAAAATAAATGGAAAAAGGAGTATTGTGGTCGGTAACAAAGTAGACGGCCGCGACATTCTGTCTGCATTGGTAAGCAAGCAGAACGAAAGAATATAGTGTTTGTCGACCTACAATATAATATTAAATATCCAATTTCCTATAAATTGTACCTACTTATTAATAAAGTATTTATATAGTTTTTATTATAACTAGATAAACAAAGAATAGTGCAATCTACAAAGTAAACATATAAGGTCAAGTAATTAGGAACATTCTATACAAGAAGATTTTGGTATTATACACACATCGTCCATTTTTCGTCAAATTCTGGAGGCATTGTGAGTTCAGTGGCGGATTTGTCATGATACTAGAACAAAGAAAATTTAAAATATTTAATTTCCCCGAGTGGGAATCGACACGCAAACTATCGCGTTAATCAATCAATCACCCCTGTTAAAAATGCAAATACACTTCTAAACACATTATAAACAGTTTTATCAGTATTATTCCTAGCTGTTGCTGATCCTATTTTGCATAATGTGCAATTTCCGTACGACCGCTAAGTAATCATGTAAATCACATATATGCAACAAAGCTTTGGCAAGCTGTGAGTCTGTTCACGGTAGGTGTATTAATAAGTTTCGACTTGTAAATGTTATTAGGTTCCAACTACATCTTCGGCTTCGGCTTCGGCTTTGCGTAGGTGCTCACCGTACCTAATTTAACTTGCTCTTGACATGTCCTCCTTTGATACGAGTTAACCTAAAATTGATATTAATAATGGATGGCACTTTCATGTATCGCAGTTGGGTTATTTCACCATTATTAAGCTAATTATTAGTTGATTAAAGCATATGAATGACTATCCACATAAAAGGCACAATTTACCTCGTTTGTAAGGCTAAGATGGACCTATTGACGAAAATGTAATACGTAAATGTTAGAGAGATAGATAGAGATGTTGATACTAGAGGCAATGAGAGCATTCATACTATCGTTCTAGTCAAGTTCCGGTCCAATCGAGCACATAAGAATATATCTCATATAAAAATATATTAATAGACTGAGATTGGACTCAAAACGATCGACGACGTGTAAATCCGGCTTAATATTGCTAATTATGTCCAGTTACAGTCAAACATGCCTATTCTGATTCTAACCAAAGCCTATTATAATAATAAAATGATATGTATATACAGGATACCCATAATCAACACCGAGATTTAAAAAAATCAACTTCACGCTGTATCCCGCACACAGCAGGGTAGGCAGAGGGAACCTGGTGTTAAGACACTCCGTTCCCCACTTTTTCCGAATTCTGGAGGCATTGCGTGTTGAGTGGCAGAACTCAACACCGCGCTTTGCCTCCACACCAGAGCGAAGAAATGGAAATATAAACGTAAATAAATATTTCACTTCCTCGAGTGGGGATCGAACCCACAACCGTCGCGTTACAGTCACACCCTTGTACGTGATTACGTATTTTAATTAATAAAACAGACATTTTACAAAATAATTTGTTGCGGTTATCTACTGTAGAAATCGTCCGGACGTAATCAAAAGAAATAAAACATCGAATAGACGAATTTCCCCGGTATCCTATTCAATTCACGTTGTCGCCGCCAAATGAGAATACAGACTGCTGACAGCAAATCATTTCATTAAACGATCCATTGGTCAAAGTAATGGGTACGTACGTTAAATTTCGGTTCTGTTTTTCGTATCTTTGTAAAGTTAGCTTGGGTAAAATATTTTCAATCAATTTTTGATATTTTTTAAGCTTCGAGTGAATTAGGTTTGTTTATAACTGAAGGTTATTTCATTAATATGAAAGTTATCTACGATAAACTATTAATTATTTATTTTTATTGGTTACTGGTTTAGTTACAGACATTTATGTAGAAGATATTAAATTCACATAAGAAAATTTTTAAAAAAATCAAGAAAAATGGAAACGTGGCAAAGGGCACAAATTTACGCTGTCAATTGCCAGTCACTTAGGATGGTTTTAATCCCCTGCCAGACACCCCTAAATCTTAATAAGCTATAAGCGCCTACGAACATATTAGGAGCAAATAATATATTTTTTTATAGGAGCAAAGTCCGTATTCCCTAATAGTATATACTTACCGGTGTCAAGTGTCTGACTGTTATCAGCTCTAGACGGCAATGTGATAACAAGTATTTAAATATTTTTTTATTATTAAATTTATTTTATTACATTTTGATTAGTATAGAGTAGAGACTAGGAAAGTATAGTATAAAATTATTTTCAAATAACCAAAACTTAAATAATTACATGTAACTTATTATATCATATACTTAATATTTTTTAAATTTTTAATTAATAGTTTAAATAAAGGAGATGAAGATAACCACGTGATTGAACTTGATAATATGTTATGCAGAAACTAATAAATTCTAAATTATTACTAGAAATTATACTATAGACCTACGCGACCTACGCGACCGCGCCCATCGTGCTAGCCCTAATGTTTAGATACCAAAGTTCGGTCTGGTGAGATGATGTATGACCTGAGCTTCTGCTTTATAATGCAGACTCAGATTTAGACGAGGATCTTGGCAAAAGCGAATTTCAATTATCACTGTTGGATTCCAGTAGAGTTCGTGGACCAATTTATCACGGGAAGATGCGTTGCAGACGTTTTTATTTATGACACGTCTGTACCGAAGCTAAATCGTAGCTGTGCTCAGTGATGCCCAAAGATCAGCGATGCCTCGCTAATACAACCTTTCCGCTTTAATAAACTGGTTGGTCACAAGGGAATCACTCGGTATTATTAAAGCAGGGTACAATTTACAATGTCATTTTCACGCTTGTTTTTAGCCCAGAAATTTATATTCGACATTGTCTTTCTATCGGCATTTTTTAATTCTAATATATTTATTTGATGTTTGTGAAATCACAATTTATTACAAAGTAAATGAAACAAGATTTTTTCACAAAGACAGTGGAAAATTAATGTTAAAACGTTTCTATCGCGCCAAATTTATCGGTTTTCACGATTGTAGGCTGGAGATTGTTTTATTTTTAGCTAATGCTGACTGAAATGGATACAATGTAATTATTATAATTATATTTAAAATTTGAAATTAAATGTTTATCCTGCTTGTATTTATAATATTTGCAAGTAGGTACGAAAATATTAGGTAGGAACCATGGGTTGGTATGATAATGTCAATGATAGCAAATACTATAACAATACAAAAATATTAGTTCCTTTTTTCAGATCAAAGAATCACACTGTATCCCCCACGTAGCATGATATTTAGAGGGAGCCTAGTGTTAAGACATTCCGCCCCCTACTTTCAGCCGAATACTGGAGGCATTGCTTATTGAGTACCAGAATTCTTTGAATTAACACCAGAAAAAAAATAGGCAATATTTCATTTTTTCGACTGGGAATCGAAACGGTTACCTTTACTGTCATATGCTTGTGCCCGTGCCCCACGACTGTCTTAAAATAATAATTGATGTTAATTAAATATAGGCAATCTTCATAAGTTTTCAATGGCTTGATTAAATTTCTAATTTGCCATTTATCCACCGCCACGAAAAAGATAAATGAGGCATCTCACCCTAATTGTCAACTGGGAAGCTTTTTAATAATGGAAAATTTGATTAAAGGTTCCCGGTAAGAAAATATATTTACTGTAGATGTATAGATTATTTATTTGTATATGCCGTCCGCGGTGACGCAGTGGCGCAGTCATATGCTTGACTGTAACGAGGTTCGATTCCCACTCGAGGGAATGAATTATTATTTATTAATATTTTCATTTTTTCGCTTTGGTACCAAAGCAAAAGTAGTTCCGCCATTCAACTCAGCCGAAAAAAAATCGGCGGTAAGTGGGGAATGGAGTGTTTTAACACTAGGTTCTCTCTGCCTACCATGGTGTGTGCGAGATACAGCATAAAGCTGTATTTGTATAGGTGAATAGGTAGAGAGGCCGCCGTGGCGCAGCGACACAATGGTGTGACTGTAACGCGACGGTTGTCGGTTCGATCCCCACTCGAGGAAATTAAATATTTATTTACGTTTATATTTTCATTTCTTCGCTCTGGTGTCGACGTAAAGGCGGCGGCGGCGTTGAGTACTGCCACACAACACGCAATGCCTCCAGAATTCGGCAGAAAGTGGGAAACGGAGTATCTTAACACTAGGTTTCCTCTGTCTACCCTGCTGTGTGCGGGATACAGCGTGAAGGTAGATGCATATTTATTCTTTATCTATTGCAAAAACATAACTTTATTCGAGTGAAGGTAAGATGTAAGCATCTAGTAAGATCGCTGTCGTTATTAATTCTCAAGTAGAATGAGAGACTTTTATAGCAGTTTCGTTTTACGCGGTTTTATGGCCATTTCCTGTTTCCTATTGTGAAAGTTTTACTCAGCAGGATGCCTTAAGAATATAAATAGAATAGAAAAAAAAACTTTCTTTAAGTTTCCTGTTTTTATCATACATCATTATTTAAGCAATTGTTATTACACTTATAGCGGGATATACAAGAAGCTATAAATTATATTATGATAGTATGTATGTTCTTAGAAAATGCTCCAAAACAAATTCTAAGTAAGAATAAAAAAAATTAGAATTATTTATGGAGGATTCTAATTTTTACCACAGCGAGAAAACAAAGAGAGTTCATATAAAAAAATACGGTGCTTTGCGGCTCCTAAATCCTCAATTAGTAAAAAGGCCACGACGAGGTGAACGTAAATATGTGAAGAAGGAAAAGTTGGAATGCAAAAATTCAGGATTAAATTTTTCAACAGCTCTTACAGGTACTGTGTGTCGTAGAACCACCTATACTTTATTTTTCGATGTTACATATTATAGTGTAATTCTAAAATATATAAAATACTAGCGGCCCGCTCGCGGCTTCGCCTGCGTGAACTACGTTATTATTAATTTCTGTCTCCATGAGTACCTACGTCCTATAAGTGACGTCCATGCAAAATTTGAGACTCCTAGCATTTGTAGTGACGGAGTTTCATACAAACTTCCAACCCCAAAAACAACCCCTTAGAAGATGAATATTGCAAATTCCCGTCTTAGCGAGCACCTACGTCCTATAAGTAACTCCTATGCAAAATTTGACATTCCTAGCACATGTAGTTCCTGAGATTTCGTGATGAGTGAGTGACCTTTCGATTTTATATATATAGATAGATATATAAATAATATATCTTTTTATTATATAAAAATATCTTGCGTCAAACTTTTATAAAGTATATGATAATGTTCGGGCGTTATTTTTTATTATGCACGACGCGACGACTGGCACAAACCTAATCACTCTCCTGTATTTTAAAACTGTGATGACTTCAAAAATATCTATTTTATTGATATGCTGTAAAAGCTAAATTTCATCTACATAAAACGTACAATGCATCTTAAAAAATTAATTACATAAAGAATAATAAGATAAGAATAATGAACTTTTACTATGGCTTCAATAGGAAAATTGTAATATTACTTAGTAAGTTGCTATTAATAAGTTCGATTCGGAATTGAACCCACGAATATCGCTCTCTGCTCGTTTATAGCAATCATTTTAGAATATGCTCTAACGTCGTAGTTATAATTATATTTTTTTATGCAGCCTAACTTAAATCGAGTTTCCAACAAAACGTAACTACCCACCTACTTGTGGTCTTAAAGAAGTTTTCGTTTATAAAGATAGGGTGTACACGCTCAAGGGGATTCAAACTTTTCCCTTATATAGAATATTTATAAAAAAAAACTAACACATAATATTGTTGCGCATGTAGAAGAAAAGCAATAGAAGGTTGGGAACTGTTTAATGATCCTGGTGATTACGGGTTACGGATTAGTGTTGTAAAATATAAATAACCACATCCTTTTTGGAGTCGGTTAAAAATTAAAATGATTGATAATAGTTTCAACATCTGTCGGATCTTTAAGAAATACTTAAACTCTTTTTAATTCATTTGTTAATCTTTACACAGTAGCGTAGCTAGGGTATTTGCTGACCCGTGCGGCTTAGGGGACTTGACGCCCTTTAAAATGGTGTAATCTCTAAAAAAAAAAAAGTGTCTTCTACTCTCACGTAGATCAAGTGTCAGACACTAAAATGTGACATTGGCTACCTTTAAAAAAAAATTATCGTCGACTTTGATGCCCCTTTCCTTTTGATGCCCGGTGCGACCGCACCGCTCACACCCCCGTAGTTACGCCACTGTCTTTACATATTATATAAGTTAGTACGGTACGTACGGTAGTAGTAGTAGATCAAGTACAAAAAAACAACTGAAACTTATCCAAATGACTGGATTGTACATTATTAGCCTTATATAAATCCTATAATATTAAAAAAATATATCACTTACTTCTAAACGTTAAGGAGTTGGGTCTTTTATCTTCTTTCATTATACATATTACGTGCTTATAAAATTTGGGGGCTTCCCTTGATTTCCTTGGGATTTCATCAACAGATTCTGACTTGGTAAAGGAATCCAGTGGGAAGTACGCTCTTTCAATTAAAACAAAACTGCTTAAAATTGGTTTACAAATGACGGACAAATCGATGGACGGATGGATGGACTCCGCGTTTCTGAAAAAAGAAGTTCAATCGAACTCATAACCTGTCGCGTTCACAGTCACACAGTTGTGGCTCTGCGCCACGACTGGCCTCAAAATATACATATTTTGTATGTTCTATTTAAAAAAATACTCCACATAATTTCGTATTTAAATTATATTATCTTTAATTTTTATTATATCTATATATATAAAATCGAAAGGTCACTCACTCATCACGAAATCTCAGAAACTACAAGTGCTAGGAATCTGAAATATTGCATAGGAGTTATAGGAGTTATAGGACGTAGGTGTTCGCTAAGACGGGAATTTGTAATATTCGTCTTCTAAGGGGTTGTTTTTGGGGTTGAAAGTTTGTATGAAACTTCGTTACTACAAATGCTAGGAGTTTCAAATTTTGCATGGACGTCACTTATAGGACGTTGGTACTCATGGAAATTATTAATAACGTAGTTTACGCAGGCGAAGCCGCGGGCGGGCCGCTAGTGACTAATATAAAGGAAAAACACAAAAACAAAACTATGTAAAAAATAATTTCTCTGAAAGTGTTTTTATAAAGATACAATAAGTAACGAAATACGAATAATAAAGCAGGTATTTAGCGTCAGCAATTGGAAATACGCCGAGGACCAATCTCCTCTATTAGCTATTTGGAGCTCATTTGCGGGAGCGTTGCTCTGACTGTATATAATTTGTATAACTACGTATTTAATTTGTATTAGCTTTATTTTAAACTAGCGGCCCGCCCGGCTTCGCCTGCGTGAACTACGTTATTATTAATTTCTGTTTCCATGAGTACCTACGTCCTATAAGCGCGTCNCGATTTTATATATATAGATAAAGGCCGGCATGGCGCAGGGGCACAAGGGTAACTGTAACGCGTCTGTTGTGGGTTCGATCCCCATACGGGGAAATTTAATTATTACTTATTAATATTTTAATTTCGAAATAGAAACCGTCAATAATATTTTTTTCTTAGTGTCTAGTCCTTTAATCCTTTAAAAAAAAGTTATACAAATATTTTTTTACAACGCAAACAAACTGTCCATATAACGTTTTAAAGAGCTTACGCTGAAAAGGCTAACATTTTACTGTTTTGTCACTTTTATCTAAATTTTTTATATATTTGCTTTTGGCCTGACCTACATTTGAATTTTCATCAAACCTAAGTACTCGAAATATATTTAGTCTGCCATATTTAATACGAATAAATTCAATTAATATGCTTCATGTCTTTAGCATTTTTAATATATAAGCCAGTTAGTAACAGTAACCAGGTGAGCACCAATAATCTCCACGGACGTCCAGGGAAACGATGGCTGGCGAACGTTCATATTCGAGTATATAAATAAAAATATATATTTGAACATCAAAACATGTTTTAATTCTCAATAAGTAATTATTGCCATCATACACTATAACCTTAGTTCACACTTAGCTTCACTTCTTTGGCCAGATGTAAATGTTATGATATTTAGCTAATGTTTAGTGTTATAACGTAACAGTCCTATTTTTATGGCTTGTGATATCTCAGAGA
>JAKRZM010000035.1:384772-424875 GCA_036379175.1 Heliconius cydno galanthus | reverse complement strand
ATGTTTAAAAAAAAAACCCCATTTCGATTTCACACCAGCCCTTGACATTTAATATAACCCTAGTTGCACCCGAGTTCAGTTATTTTTAACTTAAATGTCATTGTGTTTGAACCCCTTTTGAAGCCATTAAACTGTTATTTTATAGATTAAGAATAAAAATTCAAAACCATGTTCTAAATAAAGAAGTGAAATTAACTTTTTTAGTATCAGATTTTAAAAGTAAAGCTTAATATAAACTAGTGTTAAGGCACTCCGTTTTCGCTTTTAGTATGGTAATAGAACTGACAATAATAGCATTTATAGTATTTAAAGTTACAGTATTTCAATGTTTTTTTAGTAGCTAATAAAGAGAAGTATATTTTTAAATTATAATTTAATAAATTCCTTGTTGTTAAGCTTTTCTCACTCACAATATTTCTAATAAGCGAATAGTGTACGAAGTAATGATGCTTTATTATGAACAAACTGTCAATTTATTTGGCAAAACTTCCAAACATTAAAAAACAAAATCTACAGATTCAATAAATATTTGATTAAAATCATTTCAAAGTAAGTTAAATCGTCATTCGTGCGGTCGCGAGATTCCTAACAACTTATTTTTTTATTACTTTATTTTATTTTAGAAGTAGGTAGGTTAACCTAGTGTTAAGACATTCCGTTTTCCATTTCCCACCGAATTCTGGATCCATAACGTGTTGAGCGGCAGAAGTTAACGCCGCGCTTTGCCTCGCTTGCAATATCAAAATTCCTAACTGATTTAAATCAAAATTGAATTGTAATTTCACAGCAAGTGGCATAGCAAGGCAAGGCAAGGGCGTGCGGTCGCGAAATACCTAACAACTTGTTAAATTTATATTAGTCAAGACAAGAAACGGTACCTTTGACTACCGAGATTGAAGTAAGCCATTATCGATGTTGTAATACCAAGTAATCTTGTTATCTTGGAAATTTACATTTTAAACCTTATTTTAGGTGAATTGTTTAGAAATTGCCGCCACTCAACACGTAATGCCTCCAGAATTAATTACGGAAAGTGGAGAACGGAGTGTTTTAATACTAGGTTCCCTCTGTCTACCCCGCTGCGAGATACAGCGTGAAGCTGATGCTTAGAAATTAGAATATAATATTGTTTTTTTGGGGATTTTGAGTGTGATTACGGTTATTAATTAAGTAAACTATCTATTTTATAAAACTAAATAAAAAAATCATAGTTATTTTTATCATCAATATTTTAAACTAAAAATGCATGTAACATTATAGCTTACATTTATTCATATCAAAACCGATGCTGGTCATTTAAAAATTAAAATAAACTGTATATTTTTAGTTTATAATAAAAAATAGTAATAAAAAATACAAAGTAATAAAAATGGCAAAATAAAATTTACAGAACTAATTCTATTTCATTTCATAGCTTATTTCCCGCAGGATAAGTGTATAACCTATATAACGTGAAATTTCAATATAGATTCCCAAACTTTTTCGATCGAGACAAGAGCAATTCTCTTGGGCGCTTCTAGTATAACACATTTTGAACACACTTTTATTTGGTCGAGCTATAACTAACCAACTCTGTAATAAAGAAAGAAACAAGAAGAAACAAGAAGAAGCAAGAAGAAATAAGAAACAAGAAATTGTAATTGTTGTATAATCAAGAAATTCATTAGAATATGTAGATTAGATATAAATATAGATAATTAGATAAAAGACAATAGAAAGATTATAACAATAGAATTGTAATAACCGTACTTAGATTCAATGAAAATGGGGAAGATGAAAATAATATAAATATCATTAGTTTACCAAGTTAGAAACGAATCTACGACCACCGTGTTTACAGTTAGTTTACATAGCTCCACTACACCATAATGAACTCAGCTTCACGCTGTATCCCGTACACATCAGGATAGACAGAGGGAACCTAGTGTTAAGATACTCCGCTCCCCACTTTCTGCCGAGTTCTAGAGGCATTGCGTGTTGAGTGGCAGAACTCAATGCTTTGCCTCGACACCAGAGCGATGAAATGGAAATATAAACGTAACTAAAATATTTCACGTCCTCGAGTGAGGATCGAACCCATAACCCTCGCGTTACAGTCACACCCTTGTGCCGCTGCGCCACTACGGCCTCTATGAATTCTATAACTATAATATTACTTATACTTAACATCGTATAGTTAATTTCTTGGTTTAAATTTATTGACTGAGGTCTATGTACCTACCAATGAGCTAATGTTTGCCTCAAGCAGTAATTGAATACATGGTCTCTTGAGATGCCATATACATATATTATTATGTTTATTTGTTTGCTTTTACTATAATAATATATTAATTACTAGCGACGACGCGCGGCTTTGCACGCCCTAATGTTATTATTATATTATAGATTAATTTTACAAAATCTTTACATAAATTTTAGTCAATTTGCTATTCCGATGTGTTAGGTGTATTACTGTAAAGATTATTCTAAATCTGTTCTGTAGTTTTAGCATGAAAGTAGAACAAACATACATTCTCAAAAAAATTCTCATTTACAATATTATATTAGAAGGATGGGTAAAATACGTAAATTATTGAATTTTGTACTTATGAAGTATCAGGACAACGTAAGGGAATAATTAATTTAACTAACAAAATAAAAAAAATGGCACAGATACAATTTAATTAGAAAGCCTTCGAAAAATTTGAAATATGATTAATATGATTTTTCAACAATTTATTTACAATTCCTGTAAAATGTATCAATAACTCAAACAATAATAAATTGACAAAAATAGAAATATGAAACATGCTGTATACACCATTCCTTATATAGTAAGATTAAAACACCCTATGTAACAAATACGAGATGATTCATTGAATTATAGCCGCGGTCAAAATTCTCAGAAGGTACTGAGATGGAAAAATCTAAGCAAAACACAAGAACTAATGTAAAAAATACTATTTACACGACACGACTACGATGCGATTTCCTTACATTTTATTGTGGAAGTTAGCAATAAAAGTGAAATTTATTTTGACAATCAATTATTAGGTACATTTCTCCGTTTTTATAATTAGAAATCGGACGGGAAGCGCAGAGAGAAGTGTATTAGCACTATTCTACTTTTTGTGGAATATTTACATTTATGGAATTTAAAAACTTGAAAAAGATTGAAACCTTTCCAAATCCAAGATTTAAATTGAAACCTTTCCAAATCCTATTGACTATTGTACTTTCATTATATAATATTCATTATACCAAATATTGTGGAAATATTAGTAAATGCAAATAATAAACATTTTTGTTTATTATAAAATAATTGCTTTAGTACCGTTTTTCCTGTAGACGAAATGTATGCAACACGACAGAATTCAAAACCTAATTCACCATCTAAAAAACCATGCTTCATCCAAGAAAACAAAATAAATAACATAAAAGATTTCGCTATACAAAAGAAAAAAAATCTGGCGACACATTTTGATTGACATTTTAGTTCTTTGTTCATGAGATTTACATATATATATAATAAACACCTTTAATTTATAAACAATCAGCTTTTGATTTTTCGAATACAATAGTGTTTTTCTGATTATTATTACAAACAAAAACAATAAGTTCAATTATCCGAACATATCCGTATAAAAACAATGACGCAGCAATAAATATATATAGTGTTTTTAAATTACATGACTTCTTCAATTTTTAAGTATATTAAAATATGGACAGGTTGATCTGGTAGTGGTTTTTTTTATTTTATAATAAGGTCCTTAATTGGTAGAACCAACCAAATAAAACATTTAAATCTTGTTATTGATATTCAAAGTGTGTATTTTTCCGAATGAGTGGTAGAAGAAATAAGGAGGGGGGCCTCGATTGTCCTTCCAAAATAGTATTAATGATACTTATGTAAAAAAAAATGTCTGAGAACCTCTGGAGGGTTTGCATGGAGAGGTCGATGATAATGGATAATGAGGAAGAGGTATGCAAAGACCGCACCATTCTCTCTGGCTACCCCGCTTGATATTTATGTTAACCTAAACATATAACTTACTCCGCTCTCCGTCCATGGGAGATATCGTGTGTGTTGAGTGGCGAAACTTAACGCCGCTCATGTCTTGTAAGCACAGCGATATAATAAAAAAAAAATATTCTTCAACTACAGTATCATCAATTCTACAATTAATTATAACTTCTAACTAACATTTAGAAATTAGAACAAAAACATACACACATACTAAAAAATAGTTTCGCTTTTCGAAAGCTCCAATTATCTACTACAGTAGTTGCGTTTATTTAACACGTCTAAATACGATAATTGATGATGCACCGAACGTTAGGTAATTTTTAGTTTTAAGGTCAAACTGCGTTTGGACTTTCCAAAAATTTCGCCGCCTCTATAGTTAGTTTAATAAACGAATGAATAGATCATATTTCGCTTTTAAATAAATATTTTTTTTGGTATAAAAATGCAATAGAATGTTCGTTACAGCGTGTTATTAGCTTCACGGTCTATCCCGCATATAGCGGGATAAGGCTAAGAGAATCAATAATAACACTTTTCACCCAATTTACGAGGTATTATGTGTTGAATGGCAAAACTCTGCGCTCTCACTCTTCGTTCCCTCGAGTGGGAATCGAACTCACAACCACGTCATAAACCGACTTTAAATTTATATCGTATTTGGTTTATTTTTTAATTATTTGTTTTAAGTAACGAGGCCAGTTTCCTTAGTGAGTAATGCTTAAGAAGCTTACTTATATTAATGTTCTAATAATTAGTTTATGCTAAACAATTAATAATGACTCTAATGTAATAATAATAGTTTATTCTCAGAAATAAAAATAAGGAAAATGTTAAAGTTCGGATAACGAGGCAAAACGTGGCGTTTAGTTCCGCTACTAAACGTGTAATGCCTCCAGAATCCGGCGGTAAGTGGGAAACGGAAGTGTGTTAATGGGGACGGAGTGTCTTAACAATAGGTTCCCAGGTTTCCTCTGTCTCCTCTGCTATGTGTGGGATGCAAGCGTGAAACCAAAGAGCCATGAATATTAAGATTTAAGACACTGTTCTCTATTTTCCACTGGAATTCGAGACATTGTATTAAAACGAGCGTAACTTAACGCCGTTCTTACCAAAGCTAGAAAATTACGTACTTAGATCAATGGAAATATTTAAAAGTCGTCCCACCATTTTTAACTTAAAAGTAATAATTATAACCACAATTTCATACAAAAAGTAAATTGAAATGAAATTTAAAATTTAATTCATCCAAAGCTTATTTAAGCTAGCTCATTAAAAAACTCATATAGTTATAAAATTGTTTATTTTAAACCGAGTAGCGTCAACTCGGTCGTTTTATATGCATTCGTTTCATATATTAATTAATATGGCCTTTTATTTAGCTAAAATAAATTTTATTTAAATAAGAATAAAGAAAACAAATACGCTACAATACGTACAATTTGTTGTAGAATTGGAATAAATTATATGAAAATTGTTAACTTATGAACTAATTAACATAATTTTGCTAAAATATAAGTATAAGAGGTAGGTAGAGCCTACTACCTAGATCTAGTAACAAGGTAAAACAGGGCGTTGAGCTCTGCTACTCAACACACAATAACTCGAGACTTCAGGGCTATAGGGAACGTAAATATCTTAATTGGAATGGAATGTCTTAACACCATGTATCCAGGTTCCCTGTATCTATCATTCGCGGGATACTGCGGGAAACTAAAAATTTTTTAATTAGGTACCTTTCACGTTAAAAAATTACATCGCCCCAATATGGTATTGAAGAGATGTTTCTCTCTACTTTGTTCTCTTTCTCATAGTTTGAACAAAAAAAATAAAAAACGTAACGAAAAATTGTAATACAAACATTTTCATTACTTAATTATTATATAAACTTCCATAGCAATTGATCAGTGAAATAAAAGAATCTGTAATTTCTTCGACAAAACTAGTAATAATTTCTTTTATTCTTGCAATTAGAGTTCTTTATGTAACTTCACTATAGAACACAATAGCCCAATTTTCCCCTTCAGCAAAGCGAAAAGTTGATTTTATGAGTACCTACGAGCACGAACTTTTAAGATCGGATAAAAAACAAAGTATTTTTAATAATATTTACATAACATAAGAGTTTTGATTTATTTGGTTTTAATTGGGGGTTCGATTCTCACTTCGGGGAATGGTTTATTTCCATTTTCTATGATAATTCTAAGTAATTAATTAAAAAATTACTATCTCCCTTTTACAACAATCAATATCATCAGAAACCGTCATGACGTAGCAGCACAGGATCTGGAGACTGTAAAGTAATACAACAGTTTTGGTGTTCGATTCTTCGAGGACATGTCCCATCACTCCTTACTTAGACTTCCTCGCTCTAGTAATAATGAAAAGCACGACGAGCTCCACACATCAAACACACAATTAATAGTTTCAAGAGTTGAAACCTGAATCTCTCTCTCTCTTTCTCTCTCTCTATACTCTACTCTAAAAAAATAATAATTAAATAATCCCCCATCCCATCTTTGTATCTATACTCTAGGTTCCCTTGTATGTACGTATATAAAACATATGAAAACTAACCTACAATGACTAACAGCCAAATCCCTACTAATTCTCCACTCTCCAACTCGAATAACATATCAATACACGAACTAACACCGTTTGACGCAACGATATGTAAAGCCTCTGATATTTCTGTAATAAACTTGTCGCGTTCTATCGATCATATTTCATAATATAACCTGTTGGTGAGTCAATAGAGGCGATGATCGACAATAATGTGATAGCAATCGTTGAGAACCGACAGACTGTACCATTTATTATATATATTCTGATTTTCAATACTGTCCGTGGCATAGTATAGGTAGGAATTATTTTTTTTTTTCAGCATTAAATATCAGCTTCACGCTGTATCCCGCACACACCAGGGTAGGCAGAGGGAACCTAGTGTTAAGACACTCCGTTCCCCACTTTCTGCCGAATTTTTGGAGGCATGGCGTGTTGAGGGGCAGAACTCAAGACCGCGCTTTGCCTCGATACCAGAGCCAAGAAATGAAAATATAAATGTAAATTAATATTTCACTTCCTCGAGTGGGGATCGAACCCAGAACCGTCGTCTTACAGTCACACCCTTGTGCCGCTGCGCCACGTCAGCCTCAAATATTTTATTTTCTCGAGTGGGAATAGAACCCACGACCTGTGTGTACAGTTACTTTAGCTACTTTAACTTTCAAAATTGAAAAAAATACTAAAATATTAGTTAAATTCCTTCTTAATGCCTCCAGAATTAGGGGATAGTGGGGAATAGAAATGCCTTAACATTAGGTTCCCAGGTCACCTTGCTACCGTGTACCTTAAAAAAATGTTTTCGTACTTTGACGTAACAATGACGTAATTTACTCTTTAAAAACAACACGATAAAATAAATACGGATATTTACCTACTTCTGTGTTTATTTAATTCTCTTTATGCTTTACGTTGTTAAGTTAAAAAAAAGCGAACCAGTTTTTTTGTATTTGTATTTTTTTTGTTTACATTCACAATGGCGGGATACCGCCTGTAGAAGGAACCTGGGAACCCAGTATTAAGATACTCCTTTCCCCACTTTCCTCTGAATTCTGGAGGCATTGTTAAGGGGCGAAATTCAAAGCCGCACTTGCCTTGTTGCTACCACGAAGCTATAAAAATAATAAATATTTAATTCCCCCGAGTACAATTTAAACGGAAAACCACGTGTTTTCAATCTTATTTTGAACATAATACTAACAAAGCACAAAATATTTATTTTTTTAAAGTAAAATTATAAAATAGGCAAAAAGAAAAATCGTATAAGTCTTATATTACCTAATATATTAATATAGATTATAATTCGCACATATCTCCTAACCATACAAATTTACTTTCTTATNGATATCTATGTACGCACGTACGGAAAACTTTAGGTACTTTTTCTAATATTAAGAATACCTATCCTTTAGTTACTTTTAATCCTTTTGTTAGTTCATTTCAATAACTCAGATAATTTTTTCTAATAATGTGTATCTACTTATTATTCTTTTTGATTATTTGAGCTTATATTTTCTTACTAATTCTATTGAGAATTGAAAATAATTTCATGACCGACGCGAAAATATTCTTATAGTTCAAGCAGGCGTAGCCGCGTCCGGGTCCACTAGTATAGTTATAAAATTGTTTATTTTAAACCGAGTAGCGTCAACTCGGTCGTTTCATATGCATTCGTTTCATATATTAATATGACCTTTTATTTAGATGAAATAAATTTTATTTAAATAAGAATAAAGAAAACAAATACGCTACAATACGATAATTTAATGTAGAATTGCAATAAATATATGAAAATTGTTAACTTATGAACTAATTAACATAATTTTACTAAAATATAAGTATAAGAGGTAGGTAGACCTAGGTCTAGTAACAAGGTAAAATACGGCGTTGAGCTCTGCTACTCAACACACAATGACTCGAGACTTCAGGTCTATAGGGAACGTAAATATCTTAATTGGAATGGAATGTCTTAACACAATGTATCCAGGTTCACTGTATCTATCATTCTTTGTGCGGGATACTGCGGGAAGCTAAAAATTTTTTAATTAGGTACCTTTCACGTTAAAAGATTACATCGTCCCAATATGGCATTGAGTAGATGTTTCACTCTACTTTCTTCTCTTTCTCATAGTTTGAACAAAAAATTAAAAAAAACTTAACGAAAAATTGTAATACAAACATTTTCATTTCTTAATTATTATACAAACTTCCATAGCAATTGATCAGTGAAATAAAAGAATCTGTAATTTCTACGACAAAACTCATAATAATTTCTTTTATTCTTGCAATTAGAGTTCTTTTATGTAACTTCACTGTAGAACACAATAGCCCAATTTTCCCCTTCAGCAAAGCGAAAAGTTGATTTTATGAGTACCTACGAGCACGAACTTTTAAAATCGGATAAAAAATAATTAATGTATAGGTATTTTTAATAATATTTTCATTATAAGAGTTTTGATTTATTTGATTTTAATTGGGGGTTCGATTCTCACTCCGGCGAATGGTTTATTTCCATTTCCTAAGATAAATATTCAAAGTAATTAATTTCCACAATCAATATGTCGTCATGATGTAGCGGCACAGGGTCTGGAACTGTAAAGTAATATGACATGTCCCATCACTCCTTACTTAGATTTTCTCGCTCTAGTAACAATGAAAAGCACGACGAGCTCCACACATCAAACACACAATTAATAGTTTCAAGAGTTGAAACCTGAATCTCTCTCTCTCTCTCTCTCTATACTCTAGGTTCCCTTATACGTACGTATATAAAACATATGAAAACTAACCTACAATGACTAACAGCCAAATCCCTACTAATTCTCCACTCTCCAACTCCTATAACATATTAATCAATACACGAACTAACACCGTTTGACGCAACGATATGTAAAGCCTCTGATATTTCTGTAATAAACTTGTCGCGTTCTATCGATCATATTTCATAATATAACCTGTTGGTGAGTCAATAGACGCGCTGATCGACAATAATGTGATAGCAATCGTTGAGAACGGACAGACTGTACCATTTATTATAGATATTCTGATTTTCAATACTGTCCAGCTTCAAATATTTCATTTTCTCTAGTGGGAATGGAACCCGCAACCTGTGTGTACAGTTACTTTAGCTACTTTAACTTTCAAAATTGAAAAAAATACTAAAATATTAGTTAAATTCCTTTTTAATGCCTCTAGAATTAGGGGATAGTGGGGAATAGAAATGTCTTAAAGAGGTCTTAACATTAGGTTCCCAGGTCACCTAGCGAGCGTATAGCTAAAAAAATGTTTTCGTACTTTGACGTAATAATGACGTAATTTACTCTTTAAAAACAACACGATAAAATAAATACAAAGGCGGATATTTAATATTTACCTACTTCTGTGTTTATTTAATTCTCTTTATGCTTTACGTTGTTAAGTTAAAAAAAGCGAACCAGTTTTTCCGTATTTGTATTTTGTTTACATTCACAATGGCAAGATACCGCCTGTAGAAGGAACCTGGGAACCCAGTATTAAGATACTCCGTTGCCCACTTTCCGCTGAATTCTGAAGGCATTGTGTGTTGAGGGGCGAAACTCAACGCCGCACTTGCCTTGTTGGTACAGCGAAGAAATAAAAATAATAAATATTTAATTCCCCCGAGTAGAATTTAAACTGAAAATCTCGCGTTTACAATGTTATTTTACATACAAAGCACTAAATATTTATTTTTTTAAAGTAAAATTAGAAAATAGACAAAAAGAAAAATTGTATAAGTCTTATATTACCTAATATATTATATTATTATAGATATAATTCGCACATATCTCCTAACCATACAAATTTACTTTCTTGTTTGTTCATCATTTCTCAAAGCCAATGTGTAAAACAAGCGAAAAGAATTTTATAAACGAGTGTATGTTTGTCTGTATGACGAAATCGTCTAAATTATCACTTTACGCTTTCTATTGTGAATGCTGTAGACATTAACAAGATAGTAACGCGACTTCTTTGTTTTGGTCATTTATTTGGTAATAGTGGACCCGAACGCGGCTACGCCCGCTTGAACTATATGAATATTTTTTTATTAAATATATTTATGAAATTATTTTCACTTTTCAATAGAGAGATGCGTTAAGCAAGCTCATTTTAGGTGACGTTTTCTAACAACAAACATTGCAAATCGTTGCTTAGCAACGGTCGCTTAGCGACGGTCGTTATTAACATGGCGGAATAAATTGCATGTGCATGTAAGTATTTTAATATATTGGTATATATCGAAAATATTACAAATATGAGAAAAAAAGTATCCTATGTTCATTCCGAGACCCTCAAGTATCTCTATATGAGTATTTTATCACAATTAAATTAGCGGTTTGACCCTGATCGAATTTATAATATAGATATGGATTTCTATATTTTTTGAGCGTTTCTAGAGTTATGCATGTATTTCTCATATTAATATTATAAAATGTGAAAATAACTTTGTTTGTTACGCTTTCACGCCAATTCTGCTCCACTAATTATCGTGAAACTTTGTGGACATATTCTTAGAGGTAGTTAAAGTTAAAAGGACGTAGGATACTTTTTATAATCAAAAATAAAAAAAAATCCTTTTGCTATAAAAGTAAGTTTAAGGGAGCGAAATTGCGCTTGAGTCTCTAGTATATGCATCAAATTTAATAATATTTTATTTAAGATAATTTATGCATTTGAATAATAACTTAAAAAATAGTTTTATTGACAGATACATAACAACCCTAATTTTGCTATCTTACTTAACACCATATTAGACACAGAAAGTTCAAACTATATTCGGCAGAGGAAACCTAGTGTTAAAACACTCCGTTCCCCATTTTCCAATATCCACAAAACTTTTTACCATTATATAGAAATATATAATTATATATTTTATTTAGACGCTATTATAATATTGACTCGAGGCTCGCGTGCTACTGTATGTGACCCAACTCTCTATGGGTCAAAGTAAACACTTGTTTTCAAATACCAGTAGAGTGTGTATTTTAAACAATGCTTAGTTAATTTAGGTATATTTTCATATTATATTCTATTTTCATAATGGGTTTTTCTATTTTCTATTAAACATTCTAATACAGTTTTAGATAAAATAATTTAATATTTTTTATTCATTTTTTACATTGATATCGTGTTATAGGTACATGAAAATTTAGATTTATGATAATTTAAAATAAAAGGAAACTAGTGTTACGACATTCAAATCTCCGCTTCTCGAAATCTTCAATAGCAAAAAGGAAAAGGTAAAAGAAAATTATGTACGGTTCGAATCGGAATCGAACCCATAACCGTCGCAAAGACAAACGGGGCTCCACTGAGCCAAGAGGGCTTCAACTCTTTTCTATTTCCAATATTGACTTTTTTATCTAATATGTACATATATATATAGCTAGAATGTCACTTTCGTTTTAGACTTATCTCCCAAGTGAAAACTGTCATTTTTTAAGGCGCAGCTTATTTATCTATTGAACGAAGAAATACAAAGTTAGAAGCGGGCGTGTGTTGCAATACTTTACTGCACTTTATCTTTTATTAAAATTATATTTATTAATAATTATTATTAAAATATATTTGTTTAATTAAATTTTACATAAATTGTAAATAAATAAATAGAAAAAAATAGTTGTCTCATATAGTCAATAGTTATTGTATATATATAACGTAGAAACACACAGAGAAACAAACTAAATCTTTATACCACTAGTATTATTTTTTTAAGTACGACCTCTAGAATTCGTCGCAAAATGGAGAACGGAGTGTTTTAACACTAGGCCTCGTCTGTCTACCTGCTATATGCGAGATACAGCGTAAACCTTTTTTGAACGACTCTATAGTATCAAAAAAATATAATATAGTTAGATAAAGCATTTAATTATTTTGGTACTAATCTATAATTTCAATGACTTAAATATATCATCATAATTATTCATCACTACTAGAAATACTTATTTACGTTTATATTTCCATTTCTTCGCTCTGGTGTCATGGCAAAAGCGCGACGTTGAGTTCTGCCACTCAACACACAATTCCCCACTTCCTCAACACTAGGTTCCCTCAGCCTACCCTGCTGCGTGCGGGATACAGCGTGAAGCTGATTTTTTTATTTATTTCATCACTTGTAAAATCGAAGCCGCTACTACCGTTATTTATAACAACTAACATACAAACTAAGTATGTTACATCACTTAGCCTCTAGTCACTCGTCATGGGAGACTGAACCGATGATATTCTATTCTAGTAACGTGAGAATTTGTTTTTCTTTCTCTATTTTATTTATTTCTTTCTTTTATTTACAATTCTCACGTTTATATACATATATATATGTTTATATATATAAATGGACTTGCTGAAATTATATTGTCATTCTAATTCGCGGTGAAATTTTGGTGATGACAGGAGAATAATACAATTAATATCAAATTATTATTGTATTAATACTTTTTTTATTTATTTTCTTTTTGTTTGAAGAGAAATCTTGTTTGAGGCCTATTGTTGTTTGAGATTATGGTAGAATTCGGCCATTCGTTTCCTATTTGACAAATAATAATTATTATAACGGTGTACCAATCATGTTGCAGTATATACGACAGGTTGTGGTTTCGATCCCCAGTCGAGGAAATAAAATAATTAATATTTCCATTTCCTCGATCTGGTAATAAGGTAAATAAAGTGCGGTGTTGAGTGCCGCGTTCCACAGAACAATAGGCGAAAAGTATTGCCTCAACACCAGAGCGAAGAAATGGAAATAAAAAATTTAAATAAATATTTCATCTCCTCGAGTGGGGATCGAACTCACAACCAGTCGGTTTTTCAGTCACATTTTTTGCCTCTGCGCCACGACTGGCCTCTGCCATTAAAAATTATAACTACAAATTAAAAAATTGTAAAATAGTAGAACATAGCTTGTCCCCCACTTAACTAAGTAAAGAAACAACTTAACACCTATAATTTCGAAGCCACCGAGCGACCTTGCCCAATCTTGTTTGTTTTCATTTTGCAAGAGTCATATATATGGGATGGGCATTAAAAAGATAAAAAAAAAGATATAAAAAGGAAGATAAAGCTAGTTTTGTGAACGGCGAACTGGACAACCAGTTTAAAGGAATCCAGTACCGGTACCGGTACGGGCGACCTTTGACAAAGTCGTCACTGGTGATAAAAATACCGGGTAGGTATATAGCTGACTCATGGGTGATAATGTGCATATAATTATAATGGTATGGGGCTATTGTTTTTTTTATTTTTATATGCAAGTTTTTAATATAAATATATTTTATGAATATATTGATATCGGCAAGATGAGAACGGAAATGTCTTAATGGAGAGTTAAGTGAGACTAGGTTCCCAGGTTCCCTTTGCATACCGATATAGATTTAAGAAATCCTCGTCTGAGATTCGCATCTACTTTCATAACACGTTGAAATTTACTAACAATTAAAATTAATTTAACTTAAACATTATATATATATAATTTTAATTAAACATTATGTAAATTTAACTATTCAAAAATTAATTATTTACACAAAGGGAACAAGTTTCACTTTAAAAGCTGACAATTGAATAAGCAGTAGGTACACACAACTATAAAACTTGGATTTCTTCACGCATGCCACTTTTACATAATTTCTCTTTTCTTTGATACGCATCACGGCGGGTTCACTCGAGAATTTCACAAACATATGATATCTTTTAAAGTACTATATATCTTTTAAACTAGTATATCTTTATTGAATTTCCTTAAAGAATAAAAGATCGGTGACAAGTTGTATTTCCAACTTTAAAAGTTAAGTTACATTTTCTTATACGCAACGGTCAGGAAATTTATATTTTCTCTAAACTCAGGGATTTCGCTCGTTGTTCGCTTCGCTCTTTATAATGATAAAAAAATATCCAGTATGCTAAAAATAATATAATTGTACTAGTGTCACGCCCTCACATATCACAGGAATCCTGGGAACGAAGTGTTAAGACACTCCTTCATTTCCGCCGAATTCTAGAAGTATGCTGAATGGCGGAACTTAACGCTGCATTGCCAGAGCGAGGAATTACTTTTACTAATACAATAAAAATCACTTATAATAAACACAAATATGATAAAACCAGCAGCTCTCGCCAAGTAACTTCATGTCATACTAAATAAAGGTACTTGCTTTTATCTTATCTTCGTTGCGAGTCAGATTTACAAATATTTATACCTACCGCGTTTAACGCCATTTCCTCGTTCAATTCACACGATACTAAAAAACTTATCGTTATCTGTAAAATGTGTGTAAGATTTGTTGTTCTTTGGAAAATCTTCATAAAAATATGAATGCAGATATCGAGGTAATTTGCAATTTATATCAGTTATTAATATAATTCCTTGGCGTCTTGTTTTTATTACCATTTCCCCGAACGGGAATCAAACCCACACCTGTCGCGTTTACAGTATGATTTTGTGCTGATGGGCCACAACGGGCGACAACTAATTTTATTTATATTTTTAATTGATTATAAAAACTTAAAGATTAAAGATTAAGATTTATCTTTTAGGTACTGTCTGTATTCTAATGTATTCGGCAATTGCGAGTAGACTTGGGGAACCTGGGAACCTAGAGTTAAGTCACTCCGTTAGCATTATTTTACTTTCGTTCCCCATTTTCCGTCTAATTCTGAAGATATTATTGCATGTTGACTAGCGCAACTAAACGCCGCATAAATTAATGATTATAAATTAAATTCAATATTATTCATAGAGAAGCAAATATTTTAAATTCTGAAACACCGGTCCGCTTTGTCCATAGACACAGCAGAGTAATTCTGTAGAAATTCAGAAAGAATTCTCAACATTTCTCAACTCGTATAGCAACTATTAGTGTTACTTAATTATTTTGTAATACAACATTGTTTTAGTTTAAAATTTTTGATCGTCATTGCAACTGGTAGTAGATATAGTGGGTTTGAATCCCATTCTTGGGACTATAATATATTTAATTTATCAATATATTTCCACAAACTGGTTGAATAGAATAAGTTCATTTCTATTTGGAACCTACGAACCTATTAAAATAACGACACTCCGTTCCTATTAAGACACTTCCGTTCCCCACTTTCCGTTGTGTAGAGGAACTAAATGCCGGGCGTCTGCTTTGGTGCCAGGGTCATCTCGAATGGAGATGGAACCCACAATCGTCGCGAATAAAAATTAACCTTTCTAAATGTCAAATTCATATATAACAATTATTTATTAAATAGCACAAAAAAACTAGTCCAAGACATATAATTCCACAATAAATCAATTTTCAAATACTAGAATGCCGTTTTATTCGCACTACAGTATACAATATTCCTTAATAAAGTTCCCACTTAGCTCGAGTGGGTACTACATTGAAATCGACAGCTGCCGAATGAGATTTGTATTGCCTTCTCTGAATTTTATAATGACTAATAATGAAGTAAATTTGTTAAAGTTAACAATTACTTTAAGTCATTTTGTTGAAATACTTTATAGAATTGAATAGTGGAATCTAATTGAATTGTACTATTAACTTTGAATATTAATAGTAATATTTTATTGAAATTTAACATAATCATTTTTTTTTTCTATTTTACGCTGTATCCTACACATCGCAGGGAAGACAAAATGAAAATATTTAAGGTAACGAGGCAAATAGCCACTTAACAAGCAATGCCTCAAGAATTCAGCGGAAAATGGGCAACGGAAGTGTCTTAATGGGAACGGAGTGTTTTAGTACTAGGATCCCCAGTTTTATCAGCCTACATAAAAATATTAGTTGAATTTTATCTCATAACCACTAATATAACACTTTAATACAATAAACCTAAAATAATACCAACATAATATTTTTTTTTATTTCACACTGTGTTTCTCACATAGAAGTGTTGGCAGAAGCCTAGTGTTAAGACATTCCACTATCCATATCTACCCCAATTTAGAATAGCGTAACACAACGCCACACTTTGTCTTTATCAGAACCAAAAAAAAAAACAAAACAATGAATTCCCTCAAGTAGCAATCGAACCTATATCCGTCATACAATCAGATATTACACCACCACCACCACCATCTCAAATAATATAATTTCACAGATTTAACACCATTTAACTAAGAAACATAGCAAAACGGAGTTAATTACAAACAAAAAGGCTAAATAAGCTGTAAATCTTAAATGTAGCAACTCCTGGCGGCTAATTAAGCTTTAATTTGACAAGCTTTGGCGTAGGCGTAAGCTTGCGGTTACCTTTACAGGAGGTTTCATATCAAAGTAGATTTTCTATATAATGTGGTTTTAGATATTATTTTCTATGTTATTATGTACAAAAAACCGGTTAAGTGTGAGTCGGAATTGCTATTAGTTTATATTACAGTAGTGAGGCTTCCGTACCAATTTCAGGATTGTTAATTGTGTGAACCTAAGTTTGAGTTTGTTTCATTTGTAATGTTTTATATTATGAAATATCTAGAAATATTTATTTTCGGATTTTTTTCTGATATCTACACGCGGTCTCGAGATAAATGACCTTGACAGACGATCAGACCGACAAAGAAAAACTTATATAATAAGGTGTATATGTTAAAGGGTTCCGTTTGACCTTACAAGGTACGGAACTCTAAAATCACATTAGTTCCTTTTATGCTTAATCTATACTCGCGATTCAATTATTTAAAAAGAGGGACCCAAATTTATAAAATAACAATTTAACTTATTTTAAGTAGATTATCTTTCTAGGATAGTATTTTAACTATTATACTGAGAATGAGCAATATAAAACCAATTATATGCCCCATAAACAACATTGGCACGCCCAGAAGCCGCTATCATAGAATTGAATAGAATAATAAATAGCACAATTGAATAGTCTCTAGAAGTTTAATATTCACTTCGTCATTTACTTGTAACCTTCAAAAAATTTACGTGACTTCGTCGGTTCATACAAAGCCTACACTAACTAAACTACTATTATTAATGAAACATAATTTAACTATATTTACAGCTTCTTAGTGTCAAAAAACTCTGTTGCCTATTTTCCGACTATTTTTTAAGATAATATTGCATGTTGGGTGACGTAACTCAACGCCGTGCTATACTTTATTATACTCCTATATGTGATCAGTCAGACCAAATTAGCGTTGGCTTTGGCCACCCTATCTGTAGCGCCTAAATAGTTTGTAAACTTCCTTAGAACTAAAACTTTATTTTTTTTATATATAAAACTTTCTTAGGGAATGTAAAGGGCACTAAATGTTTAAATTTACCCAAATGCCAACAAAATAGAGAAAAGAGTCGTTCTAATATAAAAAATAAATAATCTAAATAATAATATAATAAATAAATAAATAATATAATCTAAAATATAAATATGCCCACTACTTCTAGGCCAGTCGTTAAGCGTTGTTACAAGCGTACGACTATAAACGCGACAGTTCGATTCCCACTTGATAAAACTAAATATTAAATATTTTTAAACTCCAGAATTCGGCAGAAAGTGGGGAACGGAAGTGTCTGAATTGACTAGCTAACACTAGGTTCCCATGTTCCCTCTACCTACCCTACAATATACTATAAAGCATAAACCTTAAAAAGAAACAAAAACACACCCTCTATATACATATTTGTTGTAAACTCTCATAGCGAAATCGTGCGCTGCCTTTGCGGTAGCCGTGTCTTTAAAATATTCAAAATGCGGTCAAAGGCTGCCCCCATAACTGTCCACGTTCATACTTTACTTTTCCTGGATATTGTTTAAATGGTAACCACTACTTATATGAGGCCAGGCGTGGCGCAGGGGCACAAAGTGTGACTATAGAATCAACTGGTAATGGATTCAATCCCGACTCGAAAAAATTAAATATTTATTTAAAAACTTATAATTTTTTTCTTCGCTCTGGCACCAAGACAAAAAGCCTGGAGCCTCCAGAAACTAGGTTCTCTCTAGGTACCCTGTGTGCGGGTTACAGCGTGAAGCTGATTTAATTTAATTTTTACTTATAAGTCCACAGTAACTGCTTTAGTTCTTTAAGGTATCGATTACAGTTAGAACTGTTAAATCCAAATATAATGGCTGAACCAAATGTAATAGAAAATGATACCAAATATAATAGGCGAACCGACTTTAGAATAGACTTGTATAGAATGAATAGATTCAATATTTATAGTTTATGGTGATAATGGTGGATTGTATGCCAAATACTGAATATGGTGTAAAGGAGAGATTAGTGACCAAATTTTCCGCATTCTTCATGCAAAAAAAGAATTCGGCGGCAAATGGGGAAGGGTACATCAGTGGGAATCTATTAACATAAGGTTCCCTCTGCTTACCCTGCTATGTGCTAGTACTATCGAGTACTATTGTAAAGTTAAAAAAAGATTTCAATTTCGATATTTCTTATGCTTAATACGAGTACACTATTTCCAAAAATAACTTCATATTTCATACTCTACGAGTATTTCCGAAAATAACAACATATTATTAGATATATAAATCAAATCTACAACCACTTGCTAGTAACTTAACACCGTAGAACAAAAACTCGACACACTAAAGAACAACGGTTGCCACATACTTATCTATATAAAAATTTCACCATAGATAAACCGCTAATTAAAAATATTTTTTTCAAATAACACCCGATATATTTCATATCAAACTGCTATTGCTTATTAATTTTGTTTGGTGCTAATTAATTATTATCGTCGTGTCCTTTCGAAATTGCAAGTGAAGCGAATCAAATGAAAGATAAATTATGTTTAAATTAAGTTAAATCAGCTTTTTGCTGTATCCCCCACTCAGAATAGTAAGCAAAGGGAACCTAATGTTAAGATACCTTCCGCCGTTTACTGGAGTCTTTGGGTGTTGAGTGGCGAAACTCAACGCCCCGTTCTGTTTGGACACCAGAGCGAAGATATGAAAATATTTAATATTTCATTTCGAATGGAAATCGAACTCACAACCTATCGCTACACACGCCTGCGCCACTACTCACATCCAATAATAAACATAATGACTTAATATGCCTATAATAAATATCTAAAAATATCTTCCATCATAAAATATTACATATCAGCACTAAGCTGTAATAATAACTCTTCAATCGTTTATTAAAGAACACCAGCACTGACCCGACCCACTTCTCGACATCCATGAATATAAATTGTATTCATTCACAAAATGTAGGTGAAATAAGCCATTGCAAGTTTGTTTGTTTGTTACGGAGTAACGCGTGAATGTGCATTTGTATCGATTTTATTTGAAAATGTTATAAAAAATGTTTTTTTAGGTTGTTTTTAGGTTAAATTAGACGCCGTCGTAGCGAAGAGATGCTAGGGTGTGACTATAAATCGCCAATTGTGGGTTCGATTCCCATTCGGGAGAATGAATTATTATTTATTAATATTTTTATTTCTTCGCTCAGGCACTAACACCGGCCCGGCTTTGAGTTCTGCTTACCCTGCTTTATGCGGGATATACCATTAAGCTTTTTTAACTTTGCGTTTTTATCCCGTTAGAGCTAGAGAGGGAAAAATATTGTATTAAGATACTCCATTCTCCACTTTCCGCCTGAATTTGACATGAACTAAAGTAATTAATTTTTCCATGTGGAAAATAAACCCAAAAACAATCAGATTTGCATTCAAACGCTGTCCTTTAACAGCCTTCTTAAAGATACAAAACATGTAAAGAATCGAACCTACTACACAAAACTCACACCTATATAATTATTAAAAGACCAAAAGCTATCTCTATTATAGAGTCGACTAGCAATTTATATATGGTTTTATAGCCAATGCTTATTGCTTAAGCTTACATGTCTAAATTAGCAGTTTAATACAAAATGGAAGACAAATATGTATTTTATTATTCCTAATACTTTCACTTTGTTAATTAGAAAATAATAAAAGTACTGCTTTCTATCTCATTATTGAACGGATTGTTCCTTATTAGTTATATACATAGATATAGATAGATAGATAGATAGAGGTAAACTGGTCGTACGACTAAATTAATTTTATTGGTTCGTGGGTTCAATAAAAAAAAATAATTATGATTTTTATTGCTCTATAATTTTTTTAATGAGCCTACTATTAGGCCTACTACGATAAAGGTACATACACATAATATTGTTAATGTTTTTTTTTATTTTTTAGAGAATTTCGAGAGAAAATGGGATATTTTCGTAGAAGGCGTGAATAGACTTGTTAACAAAAATTTTACCTGGAAAAAAAAATTAAATTCTCTTCTCCTTCTCTTCTTTTCCACCTCTCATTTCTCTTATGCGCTAGAAATCGAGTTATAATTAGCATTAAAAATAAATAGGATTAATTCTATTATTAAAATAAAATGAAAGTAAGTTTTATGCCTAATGTCTCATATATCAACCACACATAAGCAAAGTCACGTGCACTAGATAGTCTATTTGTTTTGTCAGCTTCACCCTGTATCCCGCATGTAGCAGGATCAACCTTTCACCAAATTCTAGAGGCATTGCGTGTTGAAAGACGGAACATAACGCCGCACCATGCCTAAATTATTCATTTATTAGAGTGGGAATCGAAACCATAACCAGTCTCGTTTGTAATAAGTCTAACTATACATATTCCTATATATAACTATACAAATTTACTAAGAATTTTTATTTTTAAAACATAAATATTTATAGTCCAACGATAAAGTAAAAGAGGACCACTTTACAATCCACACGTAAACACATTTTTAATAGTTGCCATTTTTACGCTCACTTTTTATAGCCCATCGAATTTATGCACTATATAAAACCAAGGTTGTTATAAAACTAAAAAATAAGATAAAAAATATCAGCTTCACGCTGTATCCCGCACACAGCACGGTAGACAGAGGGAACCTAGTGTTAATTAAATGTAACGTCTAGTTAACACTTAGCGGTTTTCAATATGTAATATCTCGATAATTGGGCGGAAAGTGGGACACATACCTACCCTGCTATGCGGGAAAATGCGTGAAGCTGCTGTTTATTACGGATTTACTCACCCTACACATATTTCATATTACTCTTGATTCTAGATATAATCGGAATGGAAAATGAACCTGCGACCTTCGCCTATATAATATAAGTATCGTTACTTAATTGAATGAAAAGAAAATTAACGTACAAACTATAAGAATAAAAAAAAAGGTGTATAACAGATATAAAGCTCTAATATATTCTTACAATTATTGATAACTTATCTAAACATAAGGGTGTTGAACTTTTTACTATAATAAAATGGGTTATTGCTTGGTGAATGGATGAACACGTTTTGATAAAACTTGAATGATGGGTTCAATTGTAAATTTTGTTTCATATAGTAGTTACTGATTGACTATAAGCTAGAGGATTGTGGGTTCGATATCCGCGCAGGGGAATATATATATATATTTATTATATATATTTTTTTTTATTTTTCTGCTCCACTTACCAATAACAAAAAGCAGCTTTGAGTGCCCTTTAATAACAACGTCTGGAAATTTTGGTGGAATGTATAGAACGGAGTGTTTTAACACTAGGGATTCTTTTTAATAATAAGCAACGAAATAAAATGTCACTATTTCTATTTTCACTTAATAATATACAACTTCAAGCTGAATCCCTTACACAGCAAAGTAGGTAGAGGGAACATAGAGTAAAGACACTAATTTTCTGCAGAATTCTAAAGCCATTGCATCTTGAGTGGTTAGTGGTTCCTCGAGTAGGAATTGAACCATTGGAATTGAAATTTAATTTAAAAAAATATATACTTTTAATTATTTTTTTACTAATAAAACCAAGCAAGCAATGTCTGCTGAAACCGTATAACTGACAAGCTGCTCAATTAGAGGGTGCCACGGGTGCATTCCTTATCAGTGGCATTCCTTCCTTTGATTGATAACCATATGTTACTTTGAGCACCCACGCTTCACTGAGTGTAAACCAGACACCTTGTTACATCAAAATGAGACGAGAGCGAAATACATGTATTAAAATATATTTTTTTTAGTTTTCTCCTCATATAAACTAATTATAATAATTACGTATAATAGAAAAGTATAAGAAAATATAATAATTAATATTAATCAACTTGACAAGGTATTCGTTTAAGGCTTTGGTTTCGGCCATTTAACAAACAATAACAGAAATGGAGGATGGAGTGTCCTAGCAAGATATTCTGTCGGCGTACTCTGCTAAATCCCTAAGAAAACACAAAAATATATATTCAATTTGCACCAGAAGTTCCGGAGATAAAGAAATTCAGACAAACTAACTCTATAGCTTTAAAATATGTTTTGATCAACTTCACGCTGTATCCCGCAAACAGCAGGGTAGGCAGAGGGAACCTAGTGTTAAAACACTCCGTTCTCCACTTGCCGCCGAATTTTTGAGGCATTGTATGCCTCTCAAAGGCAGGAAGAAATGAAAACATTCTTAAATAATAATCAATCTTCTCGACTGGGAATCGAACTCACAACCTGTCACACGCTTCTACTCCCGCGCCACGAATGGCCTCACTAAAATATTAATATAGATAATAAATATTTTAAAACAAGCTATCATTTTCGAGCTCATTTCATTTCTCTCGGTATATTGATATCATAATCAACTACGTATTTACATATAATATAATTGGATTAGGTCAGTTGCAATTACGGACATTATAATTGAACACTAAACAGTAACTAAATGTATTTCGATAGCTATACTAGTGTTTTCTCGTGGTTTTGTCTTGGTTTTTTTATTATTTCGTTCTTCTATGTTTATTTTAATTCAGCTTCATGTTTTCTTCTTCTTCTTCTGTTCACAGCACGATAGGCAGAGGGAATTAGTGTTAAGAAACTTCAAGCTCTTTTAAGTCGTTGCGTGTTAAGTTGGGAAACTCAATAAATATTATGAATTCATTCCCACGAGTGGGAATTGAACCCGTAACCGATACGTTTCAAGTCACTCGCTTGTGCCACTGCGCCGCAACGACCTTTCTAGATTGATTTATATGTAAATGTAATATAACATCTGAAAAAACATTTATGAAAAGTGTATTTTGTTATTATATTAGTTTTTTTTTACTTTTTACAAAATATCAATATTAAATTGGATATCACTATCCAAAACGAAATAAATATCTTAATAATTGGTTAAACGAAACCATACCATCTAGATATTATTATATTAATCAAAAGGTTCCCAAATTAGATTTTTAAACTAAAACCGCCATGTCAATCAGTCAGCTCGGCCAGTGTCAGTCAGTCTGACTGCAAAACGATGCTGCCTAAAAAATAATTAATTCTAAATTTTAATAGACGCCACTTGTAGCATAGAGGCACAAGCGTGTGAGTTTAAACGCGACAGGTTCGATTCCCATTCGAGGAAATGAATCATTTCTTATTTTCATTTCATCGTTTTGGTGTCGAGGGCTTCCTCTTTTCCTCGCGACGTTGGCTTTCGTCACTGATCAAGAAATTAGGCGGAAACTGAGGAACGGAGTTTCTTAACACTAGGTTCCCTGTGCCTACCTTGCTGTTTGCGGAATACAGAGTGAAGCTAAAAAAAATGTAAAAAAATATTATAAAATTCTTTACTACAATCCTATGGTATTTAAATAAAGCGACCTCTAAATTGTACTATAGAAGGAAAATATTGTATTTTAATTTTTTATTAACCATTTTCCTGGTTTCAAGTAATTTACAAAACTTAATGTTCGATTAATAAAAAGGCATTAACTTTAATTACTGTTTAATGATTTGTAGGAAATTACATAAAATATTTATTTATTAAATACATATTAGTATTTAACTAACATTGAGGCCATGATGACCCAGTAGCACAGTACCTGACTGTAAAACGACGGTTTTGGGTTCGAATACGCATCACTGTCTTCAATATTTGGTGAAAAATCGGGAATGGAAGTGTTTTGGGAACGGAATGACTAACACTGCTATGTGCGGGATACAGCGTGAAGCTAAAAAAATATGTTTTATTATTCGAATCAGTAGTTCCTGAGATTAGCGCTGTTTTGGAATATTATTTATTCTATTGCATAATAGAAGGCACCAGATAATAATCTCTTTATCAAATTTCAACATGTTTTTCGTATTATATAAAATTATATAAATGTCAAGATCTCAAAATAGATAAAAAAAACATCGTATAATATTTAACATTATGCACATAATTTGTATACAAATGTATCATTTTATATAAATATTTATCCTATTGAGATCAGTGGTGGCGCAAATTCATAAGCGTGTGGATTCGATTCCCACTCGAGGAAATAAAATATTTAATATATTCATCGCTCTTGTGTTGAGGCACCGCATGGCATCACCAACCAGCAATGCCTCCAGAATTTAGCAGAAACTGGAGAGCGAAGTGTCTTAACAATAGGTTTCTTACCCTATTTCATGCAGCATACAACGTGAAGTTCAATAACTTACACTATATTTTCTTTTTCCCAAACCGGAATCGAACCGACACCGCTATCAATCCAGCACGACGCAAACCACACCACCATCAATATCTAATGTACTAAAAGCAAAATTAAACTACCTAATTGCGACCACTGCCTCACTAGTTAAACGTTACTTGAAGATCGTAAATCTTAAGCTGGAACATTAGCGGAGTCAGACCGAAAGCGAAATGATCTAGCCCGAAGCATTTAGAAATCATTTTGCTATGTCTATAATTAAATCAGCTTCACGCTGTATCCCTCACACAGCAGGGTAGGCAGAGGGAATCTACTTCATTCCCCACTTTCAGCCAAATTCTAAAGGCATTGCGTGTTGAATGGCGGAACTGAACGCCGCGCTTGTCTCGATATCAGAGCGAAGAAATGGAAATACAAATTTAAATAAATATTTCATTTCCCCGAGTGGGGATCGAACACACAACCATTCGTCATTTAGCGCCAAGACTGGCCTCATGTCTATAATTAAATGATTGTAAGATCTATTATGCATAATTATGTGATGACTAAAATGGTAACGGTGGCGTGCCATTGGAGAGGCCTATGTCCAGCAGTGGACGAGGACAGGCTGATGATGATAATGATGATGATGAAAACGGTAAGTCATTTTAAATGATTTGGAGTTCTTGATGTATGAGGATTTGGTTGTGGCATGGTATACATATATGTAAAAAGGTGTATATGATTCTAAATAGTTAAATATGTTTTTGATCTTACGATTAAAATAATTCTTATAGCAGGGTACGTAGAGGGAACCTAGTGTTAAGACACTCTGTTAGCTATGGACCACTTTATTTTCGAGACGACTTCTATCGAAGAAATTAACGTCGCGCTTTACCTTGTTTCCAAAGCGAAAAAATGAAACTAATTCAATTCTTCGAGTAAAATCCATATCCACAACCGTTAAAATAAATGCAGCGTTAAGCTCCGCCATCCTATTGTATATAGAGCTTGGTTAGCGGAACCAAACACCACACATTGTCTACAAAGGGACTAATATCCGGGATATGAACATTCCTTCAAATGGAATTTAGGCCCACTAGCATCGCGTGCAGCCAGGCACGTTCGCGTCAAATAATGTTATTATAGTGCTCTTAAAAGAGATTGACACCACAAATGCCATATGGAAGTTATCCTTTCTTCTTTTATAAGTTTATACAATTTTTTTATAAGAACTATGTATAAATATAATTAATTATAATTACTTTAGCGATACATTTATATCAATTATTGTCTATATGTGAACCATATTAATATTCTGGCAAAAGATATCTATACTCCATTTCTTCGCTCTGGTGTCAAGGCAAAGCGCGGTGTTGAGATCTGCCCCTCAACACGAAATGCCTCCAGAATTCGGCAGAAACTGGGGAACGGAGTGTCTTTCCACTAGGTTCCCTCTGCCTACCCTGCTGTGTGCGGGATACAGCGTGAAGCTGATTTTTTTATTTTAGGTAATTTATCAAAGGAGGATATTGTTTAAACTCACTGTATCAGCTATTAAATAAAAAATAGAATATAACACTAACTTTTCTAACATTCCAATTAAAAAGTAGGTTCAGTAGGTAGTTCTTATTGCTTTTTATTACACTCACGTACAGATAAACATTAGATAATTTGAAATTTTATTCAAACGGTGAACGAGAGAGCTGACCAAAATAATGAATGGACAGTGAATGAATTTGAAGGTATTACCGTTCTAATACATGTTAATGAATGAACGAGAAATAGTGAAAATATTAATATATATAGTTCATATTGATTGAAGGAAGATATAAGAAATATTTTTTTTGCTATGATTTATATAACGCAATATAATAAAAATCCTTTTTTTTTTACTTTAGATATTATTAATTTTAAAAACAGAATGATATAACCTGAACCAGTCAATTAAAATTGTCCATTTAAAGATTATTATAATTTTATAATATTAATTATAATTTTATAGATTATTATAATTTTATAATATTAATAAGTAATTTATTATTAAACATCATTATCATCAGCTTCCTATACCGACATCACCGTCAGGGCTTCCACGCGCAAGTTGACATATGCCAGACATAAGGGATTATTACTAAATATTGTTGATTAGAAAACCTCAACTGATTAATTAAGAAATAATTTTAAAGAAGTAATATAAACAAAGAGATGGGTCCGAAGAGCTGAGGATCGAGTGTGGTGGCGAGAATTGGGGAATGGCTGGCTGTTGATGATGATGATGATGAATATAAAAAAAATGTCCATTTATAAATTTATATATCTATATTCTATATAATTACATTTTTATAATATAAATAAGTCATCTGTTTCCTTCACCTATCTAACGGAAAGTGTAAACGTTGCATAGTGACGTCACCGTCTACCATCACGGCTACCACACGCAAGTTGACATATACGAGTACATAAGGGATTATTACTTAACATCGCTGATTAGAAACCTGAACTGATTACGAAATGATGATCTGATGATGCTAAACAGGTAGATGGTAACGTTGGTAATCAATTGTATGTGATAGTACCAGTTTATGGTACTACCACATGTGGTGGTGTTGATAATGTATGGTGGGATTGTATTTTTTTTTATTTCGATTCAATATTGGTAAAGTAGCTGTAAGGTAGAGCATATGTTTTGACGAACTTTTATTTACACAATTTAATTAAATATGTGACATAAGAATTTGAAGAACACCCGTACTTTCAATCTATATAAAATTATTTCGTCAGTGAGTGTATGACAGACAATGATAATCTTAATTAAATATATAAACTTAACTACTGGACTTAGAAAAAGGTAGCTAAGAAAACGTAGAGTATCCCTCTAAGAGAGGATCTCTTAAAATTTACAGGAGTTAAAAGGACCTAAATTTAATTTTAAACGTCCTAAAACCCACGCAAAAAATTACCTAGCAAGTTAGTAATATCTAAAATTTCCATCAAATACGATTCAATCATTGATATTTCAACTTAACAAGCTGTCATATTTAAATATTAATCAACGCTATCGACAGCTATACTATTCACGGGCTACGAGTACGAGTATGACGCATACAAGAGAAGCCTGTTTAGAAATATTTACATACAAAATTTTGCAATGTTAACACAAAAGATATATATTTTTCTCATATATTTATATTTTGCATAAATACTTTTAAGAATCGTATAAAAAAAGTTAACATAGTCATCTAAAGCCTTCTCTTGGACTCCATCCAAGCGCTCTAGCTCAGGCTCTATGTTTTCTTATCCTAAATATGCAAATTTAACATACTTAGGATTCAGGTATTAAAGTACATATATTAGGGATTTTAGTATGTTGAAATATATATAAATTAAACAAAACGCAGTGAGTTACTTAAACTTAGTGAGCCACTCAACACGAGAGATCGTGACAACTGGTTGGAAAAACGCAGTGTGTTAACTCTAGCTATCCTCTGCCCACCCTGTTTTGGGGGGAAAAGCGTAAACCTGCTTAGTTTAATCATAGAACTAGCAAAGATGACTTATATGTCTGCTGAATGGGATCTCATTTAAATATTTATTTTATGCAATTTTTTGTATTTGTTATTATAGCGTCAATTTGTAAAAAAATCAACTATTTACACACCCTGGTGACAGACAGACGGACAGATAGCGGAGTCTTAGTAAAAGGGTTCCCTTTTGGGTACGGAACCCTAAAAAGGAACAAGATGGGTAATAAGTTTTAGTATTATCATCAACACATGTTGTAATGTGATCCGAGGGGTATTAGGGTCAGTACACAGTGCAAGGTCAGTTTTTTGCTTTTGCTTTATACAATATAGTTTTTGTTTGGTTTTTTAATAATGAGGCCATTTATCATTTTCATATTGATGATAGTGTAATTAACATGGACATATTTTATGTTAATAAATATAGTACTCGTTGATTTTCTACTAATACTTTAGAAAAAATTAGATTACAATCTTTTTTGGTTCATGGTTCCCGCACACAGCAAGGTAAGCATACGGAACATAATGTTAAAACACTTCGTTCTCCATTTCTCTGCGTGTGAATGCGCTGAGTTCCACCACTCAGGTGGAACTCAGCGCCGCGGTTTGCCTTGACACCAGAGCGAAGAAATAAAAATATTAAGTATGTCATTTCCTTTTCCAAACTGTTTGGAAAAAAAAAAATTACATATTAAACTGACTCATCAGTCAGTCAGTCAGACTCAGTCACAGACGAGTCAGTCAGACTCGTCAGTCAGTCAGTTTAATCAAGAAAGTCAGTCATGACTTAAATGGCTTAAGTTAAAAGATCTTTCTTATAAATGAAAAATATCTAGGTTTAAAACTTTTTACAGATATTAAATTGCAAAGAAAACAATTAGTGTGATGGTATTCTCTTTCATTTAAAAGTTCTCAAGCTGAACGCTCGGAATTCCATTCAGCATTTATTATTTCAGGTCTGGCTAGCTGGGACTTGCTCTGGAAATTGTTCTTGTATTTTTTTGTTTTCTTCAAATTTCTGTAGTTTTTGTGTAAATCTAAATTTATATTTATTGGTTATGAGCTTTTTTTTATTTTTCACAGATATTGCAAATATTCTTCCCTATTCCTCGCTTTAAAAAAATAACAATCTCTTACATGGAATCAATATCACATTTTACTCCATTCTATCACTAACCTAAATTTAATAAATATTAACTTAACTTTCAAAATTAATTCGAACCTACACCTATCCTGATATGTTTCAACTGTACCAAATACTAAAATAATCAAGGCCTTAGATAGAACTCTCACAGGTCTCTTATACCGTTGTATAGGAAGAAATTCACACTCGATCAACTAATCTAAGAACTTTTAACTTACCCCACTATAAATAAAAAACACCCTCAAATGAATTCAAACCTACACCTATCATAACATGCCCTAATGTACTAGTTGCTAAAAGTAATCAAGGCCTGGGTTAATAATCTGAATGCAAAACAAAGAAGCGTTGCACCGGTACAGTCATCATCATTAACCATTAGCTTAGATCGTTCTGTATTTATTTAAAGTGTTACATCCGTTACTAAAGTATTCATATTATTGTATGTAAAAAAACTTTTTTTTTTCTTCCAACATCAAGATAAGCGCTAAGCGCTGCACCCGTATGTACCTACTTTATATTACTGACATTGATAGACAACGTCGAAATTAATAGTTCTGTAAAGAATAAAAAAATAGTAGTCTCATAAATTTCCGTCGATTTCTTTATAAAATGCTTCATATTATATTAAAAATTTGCTACTTTTTGTTAAATTTATTAATACTACTGGTAGGGGGACGGAGTGTCTTAACACTAGGTTCCCAAGTTACCACTGCCAGGGTAGACAGAAAGAGTAAAACAAAAAATAAATAAATAAACAATAACACTATACATTCCAATACGTTTCTAATTCGAAAGATGATATTTTTTCCCTAAGTCCAAGAGCTAAAATCATAACTATTGGTTGTTTATACAATGTAGCTAGACAGCGTGCGGCGTTAAGCTCTGTGATTGAACACGCTATTAGTAAGTACAAAATGGAATAAATGGGTTATTTTTCTCTCTTCTCCCTTCAATACGTTAAAATAAATCACAATTAAAAAAAATAAACCAATATGACCGAACCCTACTATCAGGGAGAAATACCACGTGGGTGTCTGAATAGTGCTACAATATTATCAATGGCATTTGAATGAGCACGCAACAAAAGCGTTGACCTGGTATTGACATCGAGACAAGCGTAAGTAGCCCAAGAGTTTCCAAATAGCTCTAAATTGATGGACATGGACCAAGTTTGGGTAATTTTGGTTAGATTTAGTAAGTACTTTATTTATTTTAAGGTATGTTTAAACCACATTATGGCTAACAGATTCTTTTGTTTTTTTGGTTATCTTGGAGTTATTTTTTTATTTTGATACAATATACATTATTTCGAGGTAGTCTTGAGGTTCGATATTTAGCGAACTTAGCACCAAAAGCATCGCTTGAAACCCATCTCAGCTTTACCAATATGTACATTGAACGCTGACCTAGGAATTATCTAGAAACTGATGATACCCAAGGAAACCATGGCTGGATGTCATGATGCAGGACATGAGAGTTAATGGATTGACCACCAAGGATTTTCAAGACTGTGCAAATTGTAGGTTAATTTGGAAAGTAAATGCTGGCAGTAAAAGCTAGGACCAATGCCAGGTTGAAGAGAAGAATAAGAGATACAAGTACTTGCTGGTCATGGGTTTTTTATCTTTTGTGTATTTGTCTTTCCTTTCTGAGACTGTCATAATTATTATAATTGTATTTATTTTGGATTTTATTATTAAATCCTTTGTGTTATTTATAGTTTTTTTATGAAAATATAACAAAATAAAATATAATTTCATAATATTTTATTGATTTTTATTTTTAATCTTACCCCAATGCTCATGAAAAATACAAAAATTTTCGTTTTTAAAATCCAACAAGAATTAAATATGAATATTCATTTCTACACATTACACAATTTAATAACATTAACACAAAAACCTATTTAACACTAAAAATTAAAAGTACAGGCAGGTGCGAAATTTCGTCATAAATGCATATATATAATATTAATTTAAAAATCTTTAATGTTCTTATATTGCAATGATAAGTATCGAATTTCGNTTTCTTTAATAAAATGTTTCATATTATATTAAAAATTGGCAACTTTTTGTTAAATTTACTAATACTACGGGTACGGCTACGGGACGGAGTGTCTTAACACTAGGTTCCCAAGTTATCACTGCCAGGGAAGACAGAAAGAGTAAACCAAAAAATAAATAAATAAACAATAACACTATACATTCCAATACGTTTCTAATTCGAAAGATCCTAATTTATCGATAAGTCCAAGAGCTAAAACCATATCTTTTGGTTGTTTATACAATGTAGAAAGACAACGTGCGGCGTTAAGCTCTGTAATTGAACACATTCGTTTTTTACCCCACGCTATTAATACAAAATGTAATAAATGGGCTGATTATTCTCTATTTTTTCTTCAATACGTAAAAATAAATCACAATTAAAAAAAATAAACCAATATGACCGAACCCTACTACCAGGGAGAAATACCACGTGGGTGTCTGAATAGTGCTACAATATTATCAATGGCATTTGAATGAGCACGCAACAAAAGCGTTGACCTGGTATTGACATCGAGACAAGCGTAAGTAGCCCAAGAGTTTCCAAATAGCTCTAAATTGATGGACATGGACCAAAAGTTTGGGTAATTTTGGTTAGATTTAGTAAGTACTTTTGTTTTAAGGTATGTTTAAACCAGATTATGTTAAACAGATTCTTTTGTTTTTTTGGTTATCTTGGAGTTTTTTTTATTTAGAACAAATACAATACACATTAATTCGTTAGGTAGGTAGTCTGGAGGATCGATGCTTAGCGAACTTAGCACCAAAAGCATCGCTTGAAAACCATCTCAGCTTTACCAATATGTACATTGAACGCTGACCTAGGAATTATGTCGAAACTGAAGATACCTAAAGAAACGATGGTTGGATGTCATGATGCAGGACATGAGAGTTAATGGATTGGCCACCTAGGATTTCCAAAACTATGCAAAGTGTAGGTTAGTTTGGAAAGTAAATGCTGGCAGTAAAAGCTAGGACCAATGCCAGGTTGAAGAATAAGAGATACAAGTACTGGTCATGGGTTTTTTACCTATTGTGTTTTTGTCTTTCCTTTCTGAGACTGTCATAATCATTGTAATTGTATTTATTTTGGAATATTATATGAAAATATAACAAAATAAAACATAATTGAATAATATTTTTATTTTTTATTTTACCCCAATGCTCAAGAAAAATACAAAAATTTTAAACAAGAATTAAATATGAATATTCATTTCTACACATTACACAATTTAATAACATTAACACAAAAACCTATTTAACACTAAAAATTAAAAGTACAGGCAGGTGCGAAATTTCGTCATAAATGCATATATATAATATTAATTTAAAAATCTTTAATGTTCTTATATTGCAATGATAAGTATCGAATTTCGTTACATATTAAAATTATTAAAAGAATCTAATGTCTCAAGACTGGTTGGCCTTGAACTAAGTTTGAGTATTACAAATACATATACCTCATTGAGAGAACTGATTTGGAAATTCGATCGACATATTTGGTTATTACCTAATTTTTTAAGTAAATAATATTTTAAATTACATCTAAGTAGCGCAGTGGAATGATTTATTTAAATGGGTAGAGTTGGTAGTGGGTTCGAATTGCATGTTGAGTTAATATTGTAATTAATTTTGTTAAGTTAAAATTAATCTAATTTTGGAAGATTAAAAATTAAAAATGTCGGTATTGTAAATAAAATAGTTCAATGTCTGTAGCAAATAGTAAATGCTCCTGTTTGTGAACCTTATGCATAGTAGAAGGAACCTATTGTTAAGACATTCCTTTCTCCACTTTCCGCGCAATTTTCGAGACGTTATATTATAATTGCGGAACTGAACACCGGCTTTTGTAAACACAAGTCATACAATTCCAAAACAGATTCATCTCACTCTATATTTGGGAATCGATTATTAAGTATATCTAGATTTAAACATATTATTATGAAATAATTAATATCTATTAATATTATGTTTTATACGTGTTATAAATTATATAGTGTTAGGAGACGCTCGGAAGTTGTTTGACAATGATACCGGCTGAAGTGCCAAGCTAAATAGAAGTGGATTGACAAGAATCTAGCTCACCTTGGCCATTATTTCCTATTTACCTGAGCTACGTCTAGTATTAATGTGGACTCGTAAAAACTTATTTTTTCTAAACTGTATTAAAATAAGATTTTTTCCGTAATTTGTTTTATACAAAAATATTTAGGTACACTCTATTAATATTTTATTTTATTGTGAAAATTAAAATATTTTTCTTAATTGTTAATTTTAGTTTATAGTGTTTTTAGTTTATAGTGTTAAGACACTCCGTTCCTCAATTATCACCGAATAACGTAACTCAACGCCGCGTTTTCGCCTCAACTACAATTTCTTAATTATTAGATTTTAAATATCATTTATAATCTGTTAGTTCACGATAATAAATTCTTAGATAATCTATACACTAAAACAATTGACCTTCATTGTGTGCGGGTTCAGCGAGGAAATATTTAACAATATCATTACACGAACTCACGTACTAACAAATTAGTTTCGACTGCGGAAATTTAATTTTACAGTTAACTTTAAAAACAAAAAAAAGTTTAAACTTATTTATGAAAATACTTAACAAAATTAAAAACCAATTAAGTAACTGAAGCGCACTTTTTGCACTAATTAAGGAAGTAGCCGGTGCCTTTTGATATATATGCATTGTTACTTCAACCGGTAAGTAAATGACGTATTTAATATTAAATCGATTCCTGTATCTTAATTTGGTTAAATTTAACCGTAATGGGTTTGTTTGCGCGCACAATGTTGAAAAATAAAAGGAAATATTGCATATACAAAGTTGTTATTTTGATTGTTTTGTATTGATTTTTATTATATTGTTTTTTATATTACTTTGTAACCTAGATACCTAGAACCTATAAGAAGTCTAGACATCTATTCACACATAATATTTTACAAACAAAGTAATTTTTACGAGTTTTATTTCATTATTCTAAGTATAAGTACATTTGAAAGTAAAAAAAAACATTACCGTTTTGTAAGGATAACGCGAAGAGCTCGTCGTCTTGCAGCCATCGCAGCTCGCTAATTATAGACATATCAGCTTGGTACGACATCAATGTGTCATGATAACTGCATAACAACAAATCCACAAACACTAGCAATTACTAGGTTAAGCACAACACTATCGATATCTGTATCATCACAACACTAGCACGCATCAAACGTCAAAACATTACGAATTATTCATGAGAAAAAACCTCGCCATAACTTTGTGTAACACTTCTTCTTCTCCTTTTTTTTTTTATTTTGAAAAGAAAAAANTTCTTCTCCTTTTTTTTTTTTTATTTTGAAAAGAAAAAAATATTATATACGATGGTACAAAGATCAAAAATCACGAGTTTAATCGCTCGTGGCTCGTTACAAAACGTCAAATGTGACAGGTGACGTTTGACGATCGCAAACACACGGGGTGAACGAACGCGGTGCGCGCGCGCAGCTGACGTGCTCAGCGCGTCGCCGTAGCACACTGACTGAGGCGGGCCAAACCACATCACTTCGGCGGGGGGGCCGGCACTACGTCCTTAAAAGTTGAAACGATACGAGTAGGTACATCATCGATAACTCCTGTTTTGAAATCAATAATTCGCATCACTATCTCGCGGGTAAGCAAGGGCATTAGCCCTCGTTTTATATCTCGAGGCAAGTGTGCGTTATAATTATTTTTATTATTTTGGCAACTTATTCAATGGTGAGTTTATGGTGATTTTATGGTGCAATTAGGTCCTTACCAAGCTGAGGGTTCATGTTATTTGCTAGTGATTTATGGGTGTCCGATTTAGTAATTTGTTGTCAGGTTATGGTTAAAGAATCTTTATACTATATATAGTATTTTCTTGATAAACATACATACATACGTTTCTATTATAAGTATGAGTTAACTATAATTAAGTTTTTTTCTATTTTAATCCATTTTGATAGAGTTCACTGTGTTATCTAGTTTTCACCCACCCAGATGTTGCGTGGTGGGTGACGATATCTAACTCGGTCATATATCATTATTAGACCATAAACACTTCAAATTTTCACATATTCATACATAAGAATACCTAAAAGAATTAAAAACAATAAAATCTGAGATTCAAATATTAAAATAATATTAGTAAATAAAACTATTTTCGTTATATTTCGTAATATTAATGGACACGTGGACTAAATTAAATGTTAGATACTTTATCTCCGTAACTATTTATGTGGACATACATACATACATACAAACGAGTTCAAATTTAAACAGTCTTATCAGTTCCCTAAGCTGTGATAATGCTTCTTAAAACATCGTCGGGCCGAAATTACGAGATGCATCTTTGTATTGCATCATGGAGATTAAAAATGTTTCATATATGGTTAAGGAAATTCCATTTGGCTGTCTTGGTGTAGTTGGGTGTTATCTGGCTGTAAAAGAGGTTGCAAGTTCGATTTTTACTCAGAGTAATAATTATAGTTGAATTAGAGAAGGGGAACGGAGTGTGTTAATACTAGGTTCTTTATGTCTACTTCTTCCTCCTGGCATTAATCCCGGCTATTGCCAGGGTCTGCCTTCCTACTCAACCTACTCTTTTGCGTCCTTCGTTCTTCCTTTTTGTAGTTCTTTATGTCTAGTGTGCTTGAAAAATTGATTTTTATTTTTCAGTAGTGATATAGTGGTAGAATAATAATAATGGTATGGCTAATGTTATTAGAAAATTAATATAAAATTATAAATCTCACATTTGTGTAAATGTTTGTATTGGTAATTTATTAATATGTGTGATTGTTACAACCGCTGTCATCGGTCATTTAAAACAGAATATCCTTACTTTCTAATTTGGGAAAATTAATTATTATTTGTTAATATTTTCATTTCTTCATTCTGATATCAAGGCATAAAACGCGGCGTTAACTTCCGCCACGCATCACACGATGCCACGAAAACTTGGCGAAAAGTTTACCACACTAAGGTACGCACTAGGTTCCAATGATTACCCTTCCATATAAGAGATACATCAAGAAATTGAGAGAAAAAAAACACAATTATTCTAAAATATTTAGACAACAATATTATACAAAATATATAATTATTTCCATATCTAGACAATATTATACAAAAATCTCAAAATTAACAACCAAGAAGACCGAGAGAACCTTCAATTATACTAATTACGATGACCCATCCATATCCATATCCATACAATAACAGTATTGAATCATTGTCAATTACGTCATTCCACTAACTGGCCAGTCATCGAAATCATCACGCCATACTATGACAGGTTTTTGCTCTTAGAAGATTCGACAGACGCTGCGGTCGAGTTTAGAATTGTTTAATGAGTTTAATGTAAATATAACAATATTAGCGGCCCGCTCGCGGTTTCGCCCGCGTGATCTATGTTATTATTAATTTCTGTCTCCATGACTACGTCCTAGTGACGTCTATGCAAAATTTGAGACTCCTAGCATTTGTAGTAACGAAGTTTCATACAAACTTTCGACCCCAAAAACAACCCCTTAGAAGTCGAATATTGCAAATTCCCGTCTTAGCGAGCACCTACGTCCTATAAGTAACTCGTATGCAAAATTTGAGATTCCTAGTAAATGTAGTTTCTGAGATTTCGTGATGAGTGAGTGACCTTTCGATTTTATATATATAGATAAATATATGTCTTTTTAAGTATCTAGAGGCCAGTCGTGGCAGGGGTACAAGTGTTACTGTAAAGGCGACAGGTTGTGTATTCGATTCCCACATTTCTAAGTTTCTAACCAACAGATTGACGGCAATGGCTAATTAATAAGCATTCCTTATTTTTTTAGTTTCACGATATATTCCGCACATACACTAGGCAGACGAACCTAGTGTCAAAACACTGCGTTCTCATTGGTTTCCATTTTCAACTTTCCGTCGAATTCTTCAGGAAATATGCCTCTGAAGGAAAGATAATCTATAATATGTATAATAATATATAAAATTATTCCTTTATACCTCACAACCGGAACTACAAAGAGTACGAAAATGAAATTTGACATGCAGGTTCCTCGGGGAGTTTAGAGTATTAGATATAAAAACAAAATTCCCTCAAAGATCTGAAGTCAGAAACATCATTTTCTCGCACATCCTGACAGTAATGGAAAACAAGAAAAACTGAGCCGTTTCCAATTTACAGTGTTGAAAACACGCACGAAGCTCAAAGCGCCACAGGGAACCACTCAACACATAATGCCTTCAGAATTCAGCAGAAAATTCTCCTCTTCCTGCCACGTGCCGCTGTACCCGTGAAGCCGATTTATTTATTTATTTGTTTTTACTCGTTGTATTGAAAATTAATTAAGATTCTTTCTTATTTTTCTTAAAACTCTACCTGCTGTAACGGCAACCTACGTTCCGATTTAATTCGGCATCTTAAGACGTCACTCTCAATGACTAGTTTTTGCATAAGTATTATAGTTTCCGTATAAAAACGAGTGAAGGTTGTGAGGCTAAAATACAGTTTTTGCTTTATCCAATTTTTTTTGTATGTTATTCTCGATAAGATTGATTCATTGAGGCACAGTAATCAAAGAATATTATAATATTTCATAGAATTGTGGGTTCGTATCCTTTATGGTTTATTTCCTTATTTTTTCACATATACGTGGCAGGTTGTAGAAATCAAAAGCGCGGCGTTAAGCCCCGCCTCTCTACACGCATTATCTGCTTAATGCGGAAAGTAGGGAACGGTAATATCCAAATGGGAACAGAGTGTACTAGTATTTAAAAAGTAGAACAGATTAAAATTACATAAAATATAGAGATGCCTCATGTACTTAATAAATGAAACAAGAGAAAAGCTACTTCGTTCTGCAATTTCCACTTTAGTCCATGACGCTGCCGCCGTCGCGCTACGTAGTTCCAGAGCGAGAAAATGAAAATAATGTTCATATAATACAAATTCCACCAAGCAGGCATCAAACTCACAACCATTGCGAGTATATCAAAACCTTTGCCATAATTCCAAAATAAATTACATTTTAAAACGTGACCTATATTTTGAGGTCGTTATGGCGCTGTGTGGCAATATCTGACTGTAAACGCTGTTTGTGGGTTCGATGCCTATTTTAGGGAAATTAATTATGTTAATTTTTCCGCTCTAGAAATTGACTTTGAATTCCGCTAATCAACAAATAATATTAGATTTTATAAACTTAGAGTAGACAGTGTGGCAACACTAGGTTCCCCCTGCTTACCCTGTTCTGCGGGATACCGCGTGAAACTGTTTTTCCCGCTATTCTCAGAACCACATATAATATCATTGCAATTACGATGCCATTATTAAATAATATTATTAACGCTTCGCCGACAGTTTAATTACTTTTGGCGTTTATATTATTAAACGAAATGAGGTATCCGTTTTCTTAATTAAATTTATCCTTCGAATTTTATATTAAAAATAAACTAAATAACTATGTTTTTTTTGTTGTTTTGTTTATTTTGATTTTAATAATGATAGAGTCTTTTAAATTGAGTTCTTATGTATTATTAAAATAATTAATAATATGTTAGAAACGATTAGTATTGTTTTTTATGTTCGAGTATTAATATGTCTGTAATTAAAATAAATTGAATGTGTTTATATATTTATATATATATGCTTAATTACATATTTAAGTACAAATATTTATATACATAATTATATAGACGAGTATGTATAAAATTCGAACAAATCAAGATTTGTTTCAGTGGAAAGTGATGAACGGCAGTGTCTTAACACTAGGTTCCCATGTTCCCTATACCCTATACATATACATATATGCGGTATACAACCTGACGTTATAAAAAACATTTAAAGCTTGTAAAGAGTACGAAAATTGTAGAGAGTACGAATAATGTAAACATTAAAAAATAACATTTTTAGCTTCTCGCTGTACCACCCATATAACAGAAATAGCAGACGGTACCTAATATTGAAACTCTCCGTTGCGCCGAATAGCGGAACCTAACACCGCGTTTTGTTTTACGAGACCTAGGAAAATGAAAATAATTTTATATGATTATATGTAACCAAAAGGAAAATTTAATACAATTTCATACGCTTTGTGACGTCATACCGTCGAGTTAGAGAATTACTTACAAGTGCTAGAAACGTTTAATAATGAATGAAACGTAATACAATTAAATATAGTTTAGGAGTTACTATTATATGTCGCTTTGTCCAAGATTAACCTTGACACAGTATTTATTTATATTAGCTACTAGCGGCCCGCCCGCGGCTTCGCCTGCGTGAACTACGTTATTATTATTTCTGCCTCCATGAGTACCTACGTCCTATAAGTGACGTCCATGCAAAATTTGAGACTCCTAGCATTTGTAGTAACGAAGTTTCATACAAACTCTCAACCCCAAAAACAACCCCT
>JAKRZM010000035.1:287010-365651 GCA_036379175.1 Heliconius cydno galanthus | reverse complement strand
ATTTTTAGACAGAAATATGATCACTACACGTTATCCTTAAAAGATAAAAATATGCTCTCGCGGACTTTTTTGTAGATCTTATTAAGAGGAACAATACTCCAGTACATTATTTTCGTGTAGCAATTACCATTAAAGCAGCGCATGCGCGAAAGTGTCTCAACGGGTAGGACTTTAAACACATTTATCGTCTTTATGTTAATTTACATAAGAATGTACAAATAATAAACTATATATAAACCTTCCCTGAGAAATACTCGACCTAATGGTGAAAACTGCATAAAAATCCGTTGGGTGGTTTAGAAGAAGAGAGTTAGAGTGTTTAGACAGACACGAAAAGCGACTTTGTTTTATAAGATATAGGATTTCATATCCTCGAGTGGGAATCGAACCCATATCCGTACCTTTACAGTTACACACTTGTGTCCCTGCACCACGTAACTGACCTCGTACATACGAAACAATAACGTCATTGTCTCGTCAAATGAGTTTTTTTAATTAAAAAATAAAAACAATTTCCTACTTTCATTGCCTTGACTTAAGAAATATGAGAATATTTTATTGAAAAAATATTTAAAAAAGGAACTTACCTGCAATTTTCCTTTCTCGCATCTTCCGCCATAACTGCTCAGCTTTTCTCATCGGCCAGTTTTCTATTTTTGCACTGAAACTTCTGAAGAACTTGTATTCTTTGAAGTGGGACATTCTTCTTTCCATTTTACTAGGAGTATGTCCGGGAGGTGGCGGCGATGGTGCCTTGGGTGTAGATGATGGTGATGCCATTTTTTTTGTTTAATTTTATAGTAAAATAACTGACTCGAACTTGTAAACTGCTAGAATTACACTCATTTTTAAATTTTTGTTTGTTATTTGGTCCCGATTCCCTTTTTGCTATTTTTGAAATTGATTTTGAATTTTAATAATATTTTAAAAACCGATTATTTTTACTTATTAATAATATTAAAGTTTAACGAGATCGAATATTATATTATCTATATATTGGTATAGAATATTTTTAAAAACACTTTTATTTATAATCTACATTTTTAATAATTTCGACGCAACACATTGTAAGTAGAGCACTTCACTATTTTATCACCTGAAACAAAAAAAATCTTATTACTTTGACTTAGTAATAAAAAATATAAAATAAATATTGTAATTACGTAACATTAATAAGCATTTTCATCGGTAATTAAAGGTAATCTAATAAAAAGAGACACCTACACTGCGTTTAGTTCCACTCAAAAACAGAATTGACTGACAACTGTCATTATAGAATGACGTCTAATATTTTTTTTTTTTATTAAAGATTAAACTGTAATCTTTCAGTATGAGTTTTTACCATATTATTGTAATTTCATTTCAATTAAGGATTTTTGATTGTTTATAATAATAAACTTTGAAATTAAAGCTAATTATTTATTATACATATATTTTTTGTAACGTTATATTCTTTTTACATGTTATATGTTACATTTATATATGTAGATTTATTACAAGTATAGACATATAAATTGCTATATATTTGCAGGCAAACTCATACCTTGAGTTCATTCAAACGACGATAACTTCTTTAATCTTCTTCTACATACAAAGAGGCAGACAGACAAGTAATTTAAAAAGAATGTTTTCCCATGTGGATAGGGCACCACATAAACACAGACACTAATGAAATAAACCTATTTTTTTAGCTTCACGCTTTATCCTGCATTAGGGAAAGAGTGTCAAATAATTTCTCTCTGCCTTGCCGTACCAGGCAATAGGATTGAACCTAACACCATCGTTTTTAAAATCCTTAATTACCATATAACTTAGAATAATTAATTATTATTATAGATTATATCTTAATATTATTCGTAGTTACTATTATGAAATTGGATTGTAATTATAATATGCAAATAACAGTATATGTAAATTAGCATAAGTTGACACGTAAGCCTTAATTTATATATTTCTTTGTTTAAATATTTGGGTAAAATACAAAATTAAACTATTAGCAATTTCGAAAGAAAAATTATTTTTTTTTTGTTTTTTTTTATCTTCACGCTGTATCCCGCGTGTACAGGGAGCAGGATGGGCAGACGGAACCTGGAAACCTAATGTTAACTACTACCTACTTCTCTTCCTATTAGGACACTTCCGTTCCCCACTTTTAACCAAATTCTGGAGGTGGATTGGCTGGCACATAATACCTCAAGAATTCGGCGGAAAATCAGATGAGGAGAGTCATTACCCTAGGCTTTCCAGGCTCCCTATATAATCGGAATAAGGTATGAAGAAAAAAAAATATTCTCATTTCAATCTTATACAAATTAAATCATATCATAGTATAATGAGAATGTCGAAAATATATTTTCACATAAAGTTCACAAACTACTCGACTAATTCCCGGCTTACATCGCACCAACTAAATAATTCCTGAAGGGACTTACTCCGCGCATATTATTAGCCCCAATTCAAATGTATGAAAATTATCTTTATAAGGGAATTTATATGATTTTTTTTAATTTTTGCTTCACGCTTTATCCCGCAAAGCAGGATAAGCAGAGATGTATTGGGTGGTGGATATCAACGCCACACATTATCTACCAGAAACCGGACGAATAAAATAAATATATGTAATACAAACATACACTCCGTTCCCATTAAGACACTTCCGTACTCTACGTTCCGCCGAAATCTGGAAGCATTGCATTTTAAGCGGCGGAGAGAGGCGAGAAAATGAAAATATTTGATTTTCTCGAGTGGGAATGCAACCCACTACCCTCGCGCCAAAGTTACACTTTGAGCCCCTACGCCATTTTATAATATTGTAAGTACAAAGTACACTATACAAGAGAATCTCCGTAATATCTTGTTATTGGAGCTTAACGCGGGTGCTTCAGTGCATGCTGTAAACAAAATTATAGTCTTAAAGTTTATCTAAGAAAGCTTCGGTCTTAGCGGAAGTGGAATAAATATTAACCTGACCCATTTTTATAGGCAGAGGTAGTGTATTTTTATAATTTATTTATAGTATATTTCTTAAGGTTATGGTTCTTTTTAGGGTTCCGTATTTCATTTCAGAGTCTTTAGTAATTTCATAATTGTTAGTTCATGGCTCCAGGTAGGAGAATGGTTTCGTTCTCCAAGCTACAAGCTCTATGCCGTATGTGTATATCACAGTAAGAAGAGAAAATTCTCTTCTATAACGCTCTGCTTTCCGTAGTTCAGAATTCAAGACATTTAATAGTGCTATTCCACAATTAGGAAAGAAAAAATACATATGACACAATTTAAAATCAAATTAAAACAACAAACTGGTTTTAGGAATGTCATAATTTAAAATAACAATTGGAAAATAATTAATTTCCTTTAATATTTATTTCCATTGCACCTAAAATTACATTTTTTTTTTCAAATTTAGTTAGTCTAAGTCATTCTAATTAAAGCTAAAGTAAACAAAAACCACATATTACATATAAAAAAATATTTGGAGTTCCATCAATCAGTTTTCTTGGTGTTTTCACGAGAGAAGTGTTTTTATATTATGTCCAAATACATTCTAGGCCACGGTCGTGCTTATTTTTCTTATTTTAATATTATTTATTCAGCTTTTTGAAGTAAAATGCCTTAGAATTTTATTATTTTACATAAAATATTCATTCCATATATCTATTATTATTCATTAAAAAACATTATTTTTCTACTTAAATATGTCGCTTGCAATAAAAAGAACATATATTTAGTTTTTAGTACTCGACACACTTTTATTTCAAAGAAATCGAGTCATTCGAATAATTTAATAATTTCATACCGATTGTTCGTGCGCATATGTATGAAAAAGGCAGTTATGGGTTAATAATTACCACTCGGGAAAATTTACTATTTTCATTCTAGCCAGATAGAGTGCGGCGTTGAGCTCTGCGACTCAATATGTAATGTCTAGGTTCTAACAATAGGTTCTCTCTGCCTACAGAAATACAGCGTGATATTAAAAACTATATCAAAATATAACTAAAATGGAATAAATGTGTAAAACTTTGAAACATAACGCTACCTTTAAAGCATTTATCTTTATTAAGTACATTTACTGCGAAAAAATAGTGGTGTTCTCTAAATATTCATATTTTTGTAGGATCGATATAACAACGCAATGCGACGTTCTAACTTTTATTGCTTAGACAGGTTCTTAAATATTAAAAAAAAATCAGTAAAACTCATTGTTTATTAAGAAAAAGTTATTTAAGGCCGTTGTAGCGCAGTGGCACTAGCGTGTGACTGTAGACGTGCCGCTTGTGGGTTCGATTTTCATTTGATAGAATTAATTATTATTTATTTTTCATTTATTCGCTGTGATAACAAGGCTAAGAGCGGCGTTAAATTTCTCCACTCAACATGCATGCCTCGAAAATTCGGAGGAAATTGAGGAACGAAGTGCCTTAACACTACTCGATAATCTCAGGATCTATTGCGTCAAATAAAAAAAATGTTATATTGTTTATTTATCGTAGTTTATAGGCATATATTGCAAATTTATAATATTTAAATCGTTTTGTTTCGTATCAATTACCCTGGACATTAAAAATCGTTATAATTAGTATAATTTACTAAGAATTTTAATAAAAGTAAAAGTAATATATAAATATATTTATATGTACATCTATAGAAACGAAGACCTAGCTTCGCTATACCAGAGCTCGGGGGAGAAACAAGATTACACCGCATCCCAACTTAAGCCATTTCCAACATCAATTTAGGGTAATTCATAGTAAGTTTAAGTTTCAGAGAAAATGGGAACAACACAATGTTTTACAAACACCGACGCGGATCCATTATGAACTGCAAACTTTTGATGGATTAACCAAATTACCTTATTCTATTATATACTCGTATAGCTTTGGTAATTTGCAATTTGATATTTATTTTTTCTTTGTTTCAGCTTCACGCTGCATCCCGCATATAGCAAGATAGGAACCTAGTGTTATAACACTCCAATCCCCACTTTCCGCCCAATTCTCAAGATATTGCATGTTGTCTGGTGGAACTCAACGTTCAAGTATTAATTTATTTTTTCATTTCACCTCTTCGTCTTTGAAAATCGATGGATTATGATGAGAACTCGTAGGCAACAGCTTGTTATAAACTTAAATAACTTGACAACTTTTTAAACATAATTTTCACGCGCTCGACTCTCTCAATATCAAAGTTTTTATATTTATCAACTGATGATACTTTAAATAGGTGCTTTATCAACAATATTCATTTTATCATCAATATAAAAAAATATATTATATATTTTTAAAATTATTAACGTTGTTTCAAATTAAATGGTTTTTAAATATATTTTTATTATTTTTTTGACTAACGCGTTCTAGTTTTTTTAAGTGAAATTCGCAGGTCCTACTGAATTGCGATCGAATTCTGAACAGAACACGTCCCATCTATAGCAAAATAAGTAGACGGAGACATTTTTTTAATTTTTATATTAGCTAATTAAGCACTACAGACACGTGGTCCCTTTCAGTTTCTTAAAAAATATTATTTCCCATTTCCAGGCGAACTAAAGTGGCGTAATACGCCATTTAAACTCATTACCAGAGTGAGAAAATGAAAATATATATTTTATTTCTCCGAATGGGAATCAAACCCAATTGACCCAATTAAACTAATAAACCAAACAACAAACATCTCTCCACATTCCCATAAAAAAATCATAAATATATACAAAAATAAGTAATAACAAACAAAAAAAGTTTTTAATAGACCTAATAGAACAATTTCCAACAAAATACGTCTCCAAAATAATTATCCAAATATTTTTCCTTTTACCAATATTACCTACGGCTTCCGTTACAAAACATTTTCAACAATTTTACAGGAGGCATCTAATCGCTTCCATTATTGAAACGATTCCTTTTGTACGTTTTTCTACAAAAATGTAATTCAAAGAAAATAAATGGTTGATACTTAAGAAACTTCCAAATACATCATCATTTTGATTTTCTATTTCTAGCAGTTTCTTTTTCTTTAATTTGAATGGTATTGTTTATCGCATATAGTAGAATAGGCAGGGAACTTAGTGTAACCGTTTCTCACTTTCTGTCCTAATTTTTTTAGACGTGTTCAACAACGGAGCTTAACACCGCGCTTTGATGTACGCTAGAGCTTACATTCTAATATATATATTTAATAAATAAATTACACAGAAGTTATAAATAATAATTTATCGTGACATTTTGTATATGTAATATGGCCATATAAACATTTATTAAAGAGTTGTTAGTCCAAATTAACTTTTTGCCAAATTCTGAAGGCATTGAGGAGTAGCGAGTAACTTAACGCCACGCTTTACCTCGACATCAGAGCGAAGTCCTCGATCTGGTAGCTAACGAAAGAAACCGAAATGTCTTAATTGAAAGGGAGTGTCTTAACACTAGGTTCCCATTACATTCTTTCTGTTCTCTTCTTAAAAAAGTATATTTTTCTTTATAGCAATGTGCGATAGAGCTTTTAACGTACATGAAACTTTGCCTGATGCCTTATAAACAGAAAAAAATCTTCTTATTAAAAAGTTCCTTTAATTTTATAAGTAAATATTTGTTATATAAATCGTCTTCATCTTAATGAAAAAAGATTTTTTTAATACACGAGTATAAAAATACGTATTTAATTTAATGTAACACATTTTTAAAGTAGTTAAATAAATAATAAATTAAATGAAATAATAATATTAATAATGAAATGATGATACAAAGAAATGATAATACATTATTAACATATTAATAATAGGTATCTTTTTCTGGATTTCCTTGAATTTTATTTGGAAATAATTAATAAAGTACATTTAATGAAATCCAGACTCTATAGCCCAGTTTGTAGAGTACCTTGTATATTTAGTACAATATTATTTCTTTGAGGAAAAAAATATTTACTTGCTCTTTATAATAAAAACAAGGAAGAATTGATTTAAATATATAATACTGTAATTCATATTACATTATATATATGCTTTTATTTAAAAATATAGAAAAAAATAAGTTTTTTACAGCATATTTTAAGTATAAATGAAAATATGAATAAAATATGTTTTTCTAACATAAAAACTCACCTCACTTATATGTTTTTCATACACACACAAACACAAACACTAAAACCATCGATTTAAACACAAACACGTTTATTTTAAGCACTGAAATTAGAAAAGTTGCGAATGAAAATTGCGAAATTAAACGTCCGGTCTTCGCGCGCGAATCTACAGGTCTGACGCCGCAATGACACAAAATTTCCCGCGTTGGTGGTGAAACGGGACGAGCATATACATTTTCTGTAGGTGTGAAAGAGATAGATATGTTTTTGTGAGTTCAGTTTTCATAATGAAAATCGTAGACAGGCTATGGTGTAACGTCATTAATGCTATAAATATGGAGAAATATGAATGTGGATATTACCTTGGACGATTTCAGAGGAAGGGCTTGTTTTTCTGAAGTGGAATTGTTTTTTTTTATTATTGACAAAAGAGAAATATGGAGAGTTGACTTTTACTTATTCTTTACTTTCTTTTAATGAAAATGGGACTAAAAATTAAATATATGAAAGCAAAATGAAAATTGAAACTTTATTTTCACAGAAGTTTAACAGTGATCCGTTTTTTTCTTCAGTTTTCACCCTTTTCCGGGGTGACAAAATAAAAATAATTCATTCTCCCAAGCGGGAATCGAATCCACAACCGTCCCTTTTTCAATCAGGCACTGCGCCACGCTGCTCTTTGCCTTTACCAGAGCGAAGAAATAATTAATTGCACCAAATTGTCAACGAACCTGCTACCACTGCTTCTCCATAAACTTTTCACATAATAAAAATCTCAAATATACAATATATAAAATACAGGTGTATTACATTAAAATAGTATATAATTAAACTATTATTTCAGAAAACAAAAGCTCTAAAATAGAGTATCTCATCAGCAAGGAGTAATGAACGTTATAATGAGGTCGTTTGTTTAGTTTTTATTATTATGTAATACAAAAGCTTCTGTAGGTACCTTCCTCCTGGTGTTCCTGGATTGTTATATTATGAAAGGGCTTAGAGAAAATGCTAGTTGGTTTTACTGAATTCCATGAAAATGTATTGTGGAAAAACTGAAATAGATTTTTTTAGTTTCACGCTGAATCCTGCTATACCAGGGTTGTTAGAGAGAACTTCACTTTCTGTCGAATTCTGGAGGCATTGTGTGGCAGAGCTTAACGCCGCGCTTTGCTTCTACACCAGAGCAAAGAAATGGAAATATAAACGTAAATAAATATTTTAATTCCTCGAGTGGGGGAGATTTAAACCTAAAACCAACGTTTTGAGGTACAAATAACATGGCAATGAATAATTATAATTACATTGATAAAACATAAATAAGGAAATTTAATGAACTCTATAGTATGTAAATTATTTATAAGTGGTATTTTATATTAATAGCTAATTGAGGTCATATTGTATCTCATTTATTAATAACATGGCTTAATTAATATATGTTTAAGGAAAGTAGCAAAAAATATATAAATAGAATTAATCGCAGAATACAAAACGACGGTTGTAGGTTCAATTGAGTTCAGCCATCAATATTAACTCTTGGTTTTCTCCGCTTACCGTGCTATGTGCGGGAAAAAGCGTGAACGTAAAAGAGGATAAGAGAACAAAAAGGTAAGAAGAAATAAAATATTTTATTCAAAGAATACAGTTATTGATTTTTCGCTGACTGACAGGAGAGCTGACATTACTGACAATTTTTAGGTAACTTGACAGAATTAATCTCAATAAAAATTTTTACAATTCTTTATAAAGTCAGAGGGAATCTAGTTTTTTAGTAAGAGACTCCGTTTCTATTAACATTTCCGTTCCACACTTTCAACTGAATTCTGGAAGCACTGCGTGTTGAGTGGCGGAACTTAACGCCGCACAGCAGTCATACTTTGTGCCTTGCGCCACGATAGACCTCATGATTATATTTTAGCATACAAATTATATATGACATATAATAATTACCTATTAACCTTTCCCATTGTATCACAAGCTCGAGTGCTAAGGATTTCAACCTGGATCACATCCATTAATTATATTGCTTCAGGATTATACAACGGACGACAGCAACAGTAGAGATGACAATATAAATTATTATTATAGCAATTTTAATGATATTCTAAGTGTTGTTGTCTTTGTATAATTGTTGTGCGGCGTTTAGTTTCGCCACTTAAAAGGGGACGTATCGGATTTGAGCGGATAATAGGGAACAGAGTGTTTTAACAATAAGTTATCTCAGCTCAGAGTAAGTTTTTTCAGCTTCACATATATAACAGAGAAGGCAGAGGGAATATAGTTTAAAGACACTTCGTTCCCCACTATTCACTAAATGTTTGAAGCTTTGCATGTTGAGTGGCGGAACCTAACGCCGTGGTTTGTCTCGGCCAGAGCGAAGAAAACTAAAATATTAATGAATGTTATTTCTATAAAATATTTTTGGACATAATGGCTAATTTTTAAAATATGCAACTTAGCTATCACTGGATCCTAGCACGTGTGTAGATTTTTTGGCATTAGCATTAAACGATTTTTATTACAATTTCTTACATATATTAATTAATTCACAAAGGTGAAGCTATGTTCATAAGTTAAATTATTTATAGAATTTTCCCGCCGGTTCTTCCCACTTTACGCCAAATTCTGGAATCATAGAGTGTTGAGTGGCGGAACTCAATTTGTTTGGACACCAGAGCGAAGATATGAAAATATTAATTATTTCATTTCCTCTACTGGGATTAGATAAAAAGAACTAATAAAAATAATAAATTTCCCAAAAAAATATATACTAATATACTTAATTTAGTATAATATTGTTAGTAACTCAATGCTCACCCTAATAGCGTGACGCGGTCCACCTCCCACCGTGTTAATGTAACAGTTAGTTAATAATGTTATTTTCTTTTATTTGTTGACTTTTACTTCGATAACAAAACTTTTAAATTCAATATAGGTATACTCGTGTATCGATTTTCTCTAAATTCTCATGTTCTTTTGAAAGTAAGTAGAATAAAAAAGTAGTGTTACTATAGATATATATTTTTATTTCAGCTTCACGCTGTATCCCGCACACAGCAAGGTAGGCAGAGGGAACCTAGGGTTAAGACTCCCACTTTCTGCCGTATTCTGGAACCCTTGCGGGTTGAGGGGCAGAACTTAACACCGCGCTTTGCCTCGATACCAGAGCGAAAGCAAATTGTGACGCAGGGGCATAAGCCTGCGAGTGTATACTTGACAGGTTGAGGGTTCTATTCCTGCTTGAGGACATGAAATATTTAAACGGAGTGTCCCAAGATTAGATTCCTCGTGTCTACGGCAAGATATTAAGGAAAGTATTGAATATAAGCATTCTCTAGAGTGGGAATCGAACCCACGCTATCCTACTGCATCACGACGGCCTCATATCCATATTTACACCAGTCCCAATCCCAATACAATTTTACCAACACTTCATCAAACGTTTTAAAGAAGTTTAAAAATAGCAACCTATTAGATTCAGGGCTATCGGTGTAAACGTTATGACTTCGATTCTGTTTATCTCATAATGTTGGTACTCATGGCTGTTCTTGTCTTTGAAATTTGGAATATTAATTGGTGGTACTCTAGTCCAATAATGATGTGATGACGGTTTTTTTTTTGACTAATCAAAGGATTTNAAAGGCGCAGGTTGCGCGTGAAAAGAATAGATGTATTTTAATTCTTCATTGCATACATAAATCAATATTTTAAATAAAAAAAGTATAAAACTAATTGGATTAATTTGAAGATAAATCAACCCGCTTTTACACTCGTACGATAAAAATATATAAATTCTATTAAATGTATGCATGATTGTACGTATGTATATAAATGATATTAAATAAATTATAAATATAAATAATAGTTCCCTACAGCAGGTTTCATCAGATTTTCAATGGATCAATAGACTGAAACAAAATAACTTGGTTATTTGTATTCTATATAAGTTCGTGGCGAATATAAAAAGGAATATCGTCAACATTTTTTTAGCTTCACGCACTATCCCGCACATAGTAGGCAGAACCGACTTAAGCACCAAGTGTTAGGATAGTCCGTTCCCATCAATACATATCCGTTTCACACTTTCTGTAAAATTTGAGAAATAAATCAGCTTCACGCGTATCCCATACACAGTAGAGTAGTCCGAAGGAACCTAGTGTTAAAACACTCCGTTTCATACTTTCCGTCGAATTTTTCGAGGCACTGCGCATTAAGTAGTGGAACTTACTAGAACGTGGACATAAAAATGTTAATAAATAATAATTCATTCCTTCGAGTGGGGATCGAACTAACAACCATAGCGTTACTGTCACACCCTTGTGCCCCTATGCCGACGATCTCAAAAATTGATGCAGATCCTAAAATATGAAGATAAATTAATAAATAAGAAGAAATTAATAAATAATAAATAAGAAAGATTAAACAAGTTGCCTAATCAGCTTTACAACTTCTCAGATATCACTCTATCAAAGTTCTAAGAGAAATCTGTAATGTACGCTTTATATTAATTTTTGATACAGTGAGAAAACTTTGACAGAATTTTAGCATAGCCTTCGTAGAACTTTGCGGTGGATTTGATTGATAGCTGCGATGAGCTCTTGTGAATATGGAAATATTATGCTGGTGCCTGTAGCGCCTTGTTTATTTATGGAAATTTAAAGAAATATTTTTGTGCCTAAAAAATATGTGTAATATTTTTTTGTAGAGAAGGCAAAAATAACTAGGTATCACAGCAGCGCAATAGGTTACAAACCCATTTCGTAGTACTTCTCCTTCTTTACGAATCTCTCTTAAGTTGAGTGATGGAACACAATGTTGCGCTTAAAATTAAAATAATTGGGGGAATCACAAGATGGATTGAACCTGTAACTATTAGGTACGTCACCAACCAACCAACCATCACACGCAGTGGCTACCTAGTTATCCTACTTAACGATTCCAATTAATAGATACCTCTCTAAATACACATATTAAAAATACAAAACAAATCTTACCTAAATTTGTAATTATTTTTATTTTACATTTTATACCCTCGTCAATATCTCATTTTAACAGTTTTCCTTCTAATTATAATAATATTAGTACTTCTTTGCTCTACAAAGTTTCCTCGAGGAGTTTCAATGAGAAAATAGGACCTCTAGATAAAGTCCCCATATATATACGTTCTAGCCAAACGTGTGCAACGGAGTGGGTAATGGATACAGAAGCAATCTTATTACTACAAAAAACACAAAGGAATAAAGGGGAAATAGGGAAATGTGGGCAATTTTAATTTTGATTAAATAAGTTAAAAATAAATATCTATGTAAAATTGTAAATTAAACCGATAATAAATTTAATAAAAATATCTATTATTATTTTTTACTAGCAGTTTCGCCTCCGTATTCAAATGGAAATTAAATTTATAGCGCTGGATGTAACTCTGGCAGCAGGTACTGTAGGTGACATATAAACGATTAACTTCATGTAAAAAAAGCAAATAGTTTTCCTTGATAAATGGACTATATACGCAAATTTCAAATTGCAATGGACTATATACGCAAGGTTCAAACAAACAAATTCTTGATTTGTAAATGAATCTTTTGCTAACTACAGCTATTTGCATTATTTTTTATTATTTAAAAGTTTTTTCTTTTATGTTACCATTGACACAAGAAGAAAAAATAAATAATAAGTGTACCCTTTTGGTCGAACCTTCCCTTATTCCTCGTGAACCTAATCAAGGAAACTGGACACACAACGGTTGACGGTTCAAAGTAATGTTGTTAAGATGAATGTTATTTAAGAGTAATTTTATTTCTACAATCTCTAAAATTCTCAAGTATTTAAAAAAAACAGAAATAAATATAATAATATGTACTACCTACTAGTAATNAAATATTTTTGTGCCTAAAAAATATGTGTAATATTTTTTTGTAGAGAAGGCAAAAATAACTAGGTATCACAGCAGCGCAATAGGTTACAAACACATTTCGTATTACTTCTCCTTCTTTACGAATCTCTCTTAAGTTGAGTGATGGAACACAATGTTGCGCTTAAAATTAAAATAATTGGGGGAATCACAAGATGGATTGAACCTGTAACGATGACGCCAAGTAATTATCCTACTTATCGATTTCGATGAGTTCTTATTTAAATACACATATTAAAAATACAAAACAAATCTTACCTAAATTTGTATTTTTTTTATTTTACATTTTATACCCTCGTCAATATTTAATTTTAACAGTTTTCCTTCTAATTATTATAATATTAGTATTTCTTTGCTCTACAAAGTTTCCTCGAGGAGTTTCAATGAGAAAATAGGACCTCTAGATAAAGTCCCCATATTTATACGTTCTAGCCAAACGTGTGCAACGGAGTGGGTAATGGATACAGAAGCAATCTTATTACTACAAAAAACACAAAGGAATAAAGGGGAAATAGGGAAAAGTGGGCAATTTTAATTTTGATTAAATAAGTTTAAAAATATTTATCTATGTAAAATTGTAAATTAAACCGATAATAAATTTAATAAAAATATCTATTATTATTTTTTACTAGCAGCTTTGCCTCCGTAGCCAAACTCTGGCAGCAGATATTGTGGGTGACATGTAAGTGATGCACTTCATGTAAAATAAGCTAATAGTTTTCCTTGATAAATGGACTATATACGCAAATAATGTGTCTTTGATTTTTCATTTCAAACTAGCAGTTCTCGAGGTTAGCGGGTTCAAGCAAACAAACTCTTGATTTGTAAATGAATCTTTTGCTAACTACTGCTATTTGCATTATTTTTTATTATTTAAAAGTTTTTTCTTTTATGTTACCATTGACACAAGAAGAAAAAATAAATAATAAGTGTACCCTTTTGGTCGAACCTTCCCTTATTCCTCGTGAACCTAATCAAGGAAACTGGACACACAACGGTTGACGGTTCAAAGTAATGTTGTTAAGATGAATGTTATTTAAGAGTAATTTTATTTCTACAATCTCTTCAATTCTCAAGTATTTAAAAAAAACAGAAATAAATATAATAATATGTACTACCTACTAGTAATAAAATTATTAATGGTTTCAACAATTGTACATTGTATATTAATAAAATTTGCGATACAAAGATCTGCCTAATTATTACAAAAAAGAAATTAAATCAGCTTCACGCTACGTTTTCTTAATGAGTATCTTTCTTTCCTAAGTGTCCACACTTTAAAAATGTTAAAAAAAATATTTAAAAAATAGTAATCTCTGTTGCCAAACGATAACTCTAAGATCTTTGGATAACGGAAAATTGTTAAAAATTTCGCTACAGAAATGCTAACAACATAAATAAGCTGTAACAAGCGTATAAGAATTTCGAAGTAGCGTAGAGAACGTATGGCTTAGTTCGTCAGATGTTTCGCTTGGACGGTTTCCAAAGAGGAGCGGGTTCGAATCCCGCTACATTCAAATTTTTATACGTTTTCTTAATGAGTATGTCATTGTTGCACCAAATTAGCAATATTACAATAAAAATATGAAAAAAAACATAGTATAAGTTATAACATGATATCATAACAACGAAATAGAATTATGGTGATACCAATAAAGCATAAGATATGCATAGAATTTTCTTTAAGACAGATTCGTCTTCGTACGAAAAACAACCCTTTGAGGGTTGACACATTTAAATGTTCCAAAATCAGTAAACCTATATAGGATCATGATAATATTTAAAAGTACTGTAATAATATTTTAGAAATTAATTAATTTCTTTATCTATAAAGAGCTTGATGGGGACGGTGATGCCTTAATATTAGGTTCCCTTTTCCTAAATTCCTTTCTCTCTGTAAAGCTGGAAAAAGGTAAAAACCATATAAGAATAGTTCAAATTGAAAATACTACGGCTAAAAAAATTGATTCTAAATAGCACTTCCCCTTATCGCAAGTCCAGTACAATAACGAGCAAGCATTGTTTTAATGTAATAACGGCCACATGTCCCAACTGAATTAGAAAGAAAAAAGTAAAAAAATATATTTCTCTCTGCCACCCCTAAGGGATTCCTCCTACGACCGATTCCTTTATAAAAGCTGCAACCCTGTGGTTATTTTCACATATTTTACCAGCACCGTGAAGATACCATCGTCTCCTTAGTTGTATTTTGTTATAGTTTTAACATGAATATTAGTTTTAACTGATTTTATGTAAGTACTCTTGTCAAGCAATTTATTAATATTTAAATTATTACCAAATTCAATTAAAATATTATTTTTTGTTTTCTATTTTCTTTAAAATTAAGGGAAAAAATAATTATTATATGTCCTATAACCAATTAAATATTAATATATTTTTTTTATCTTCAGTGACAAAAAAACATGAGAAAGAAACTGTTTATGATACTAATATTTTTATTAATAATAAACGTTTACGTTTATGGAAAAAATGTTAATAAAACTAAATCAATAAAACTTTTCCATAAGAATACTAAACAAAAAGAAACCAAATCTCGTACCAGGAGGTCGTTAGATGAAGATTTTGATAAGTTATTTACATCTACTAAAGATTCCACACATTATGGTCATATAGTTGAAGGAAGAGGAAAGATAGTAAAAATACAACCAATTATTGATAAAGAGCCACCGTTTTGGGGCTCACGAGGTCGAAGAGATTCATCTGAAGAAATCGTTCCAAACGTGGAACTACCTGCTTACAATCATCAAAAACACTTTACAAACAAACAAATCAACAAATTACATAGATTATATATAAACTACGAAGACAAATTACGAAAAGATGAAGAAGATTCTCCTTTTTGGGGCAATCGTGGAAGGCGTGACTCTGAGGAATCCGATGAAAATGATATTAATTTATTTTGGGCCAATAGAGGGAGGAGGCAAGACGATGAACCATTTTGGGGAACGCGGGGACGTCGAGAAAATATACTTCGACCCTGGGCTAGTATGTATGATGATGAAGAGCCTTTTTGGGGAAATCGTGGCAGACGTCAAGAACAAGAACCATTCTGGGGCAACAGAGGTAGAAGAGAGAAAAGTGATCGTTTAGGATCGAATAGAGTTAGAAATATATATATGGGTAATGCAGTAGATGAGGCTTTAGACGAAAATAAAAATTCATTCGAAATAAAACTGAAAAACACAATTATTGAAACCATAAATCATATCCAACATAAATTAGGAAAGTTGGAACGAAATAGACGAGAGGAACCGCGATTACCTTTTTGGGATAACAGGGGGCGTGATAGTAAACTTATATCACTATTTAATGGAAAAATAAGAAATCGATTGCATTACGTCGTAAATGACCCAAATAAAGTAGCAAAAAACTTACGTTCCAAAACATTTGAACAAAATACAGTCAATGACGATAGAATTTACGCTGAGGAGCCTCGATATATTCTAGTAGAGAGAAGTAGCCGGTCATCAGCAGAAGACGATCCCTTCTTCATTTCTAGAGGCAAAAAATACAGTGACTTAGACAATGCTGCACGAGGGAGACGTGGATCGATAGAGGATCTCGTAAAATCTGTAAGAAACGATCCATATTATATAGCCAGAGGCAAAAAGCAATCATATAAAGTCAAATCTGAAAATTCGACCAAAACTGATGATTTTTCTAAAACCAAAGAGTTAATATGCTCTACAGTTGGTATATTAATGTCCAAATTTCATGGGAATAAAGTAAAAAGAGAAGTAAATGATAACGAACGTAACAGACGAACAATATTAAAAAAACTGGCCATACAACTTCAGATGGATCCGTATTTTGTGAGCAGAGGTAAGAAAAACGATAAGTTAAATGAAAAAACTAACTCTGAAGACTTTATTAACAATATTGTGACAATGTGCAACTAGTCCTAAAACAAAAAAGATTCCGCACTTTGATATGGATAAAAATGTAAAAAATATGTAAAATTGGGGCTGGTTAATATTATTTTAATGAAATTTTATAATTATGGAAATTAAGCATTTGAAAATGTAAAAAAATAAATTTTAGTTCGTAAGACTAGGCTGCAATATCACGCATATTAGAGTATATTAAATATTTGTTTTCTTTGACTGATCGCTTGCGATACTTGTAAGAACTTTCAATAAATTACCTTTAGATATGCTTAATGTTGTATTACTTATTAACATTTTTATTTTTTTAGCTGAAAAATTCGTAATTAACACATTTTATATAATTATAAATTTAATATTTTTACTTTTTGAGTGAAATAAGATCAAATAGATATTTACTAAATACATTTTAATTCTAATAGTAAATATTTCATTTAATCAAAAGATTTTTACCTTAGTGAATATTTATTATTTAATTTTAATTGGGTATAAAATCTGGATAAATAAAAACAACCTTCAAGTGCGACTTCATTTTATTTATCATCAGCTTCATTTATAGATTTACACGTTCATATAAAATAATTATATGTTGCAAACAAATGTTGCTCTGATTTTTTTATTATATGGAAGGTAACATAAAATAATTTCTTTTGAGCAATAAAATTTTAATTTCTGAAACGACATTCATTTTTGTTTTAAAACTATAGAGATCTACGCAAAGTTTATTACGACAAAAATTAAACCAGATTTGGTAGCGTCTGATTTTTATAAAAACAGACTATTAATTTCTTGATATTTGGGTAACGTTTATACGCTTGCATAATCAATATTAAATTACACATTTATTTTCTGTAATACTAGTAAATTGTGTAACCGCAAAGCCCATTCAGTACTATATGATATGATTAAATTACGTAAAACTCCTAATATTTGTGATCGGAACGAGACCATCTTAGACGTTGTATATAATACTGTCATACAAATTGTAAAATTTTGATGATTTTCGACATTTCATGTCCTAACAGTTAATAATCTCAATACATATAGCTAACTCGCAAACAATTATAATATCTTAAATTGTATGATATCAACAATTTTAAAAAAAGCTGGAACATTCATGTATGTATTAACAAAATTAGAATCTAATTAAAAATCGGCGAGACGAAATCGATTATCGATATTTCAAGAAATTTAGGCATTAAAGTAAACTATAAGAGTTTGTTTTAATTAGCTCTTATTTACAAATTACGCTAAGTTACGGAACACTTAAATTATAGCTGTACCTGATAACTTTCAAACATCAATTAATAATCGACAATAGTTAATACAAATAATCGATATTTCTGTATCTTTTCTATATCAACTACTTTAGGTCCATTATTACAAAATATATCATAATTTATTCTCCGTACCTCATTTTTTAGTCATTCTGTTTCATCAAATACAAACTGCGTTTCAAATATAAACGATAGCACATCAAAATACATTGTAATAACAAATTCTTCTCCAGACTTCTTTCTGTAGCTAAATTCTTCAAATTTTACCATAATTTGCGTTTGACATATGTAAAAAACGCAAAATTTCATACTTTAACCCTGTAGGCCGAAAAAATTCTTTCAAACTCTCCACAATAAAAGATGATTAGTAGAGTCCTCTCTTCCCGCGTCTTCAGTCATGGAGGAACTCCTGAAATCCTCGTAACCATCTCCACCAGAAATAATTAGTGTTTCTTTATTATTTTGTGTTGTTTCTGCCTGTTTCTGTAATTTCTCCGCGTTTTGAGATCGTCGGCTTAGCGCTTTTGTTTTTAGACTCTGCGTAGGTTTTGCGGCTGGTTTGTGTAGTACGGGGTTCTCGACGATCGTTAGAAATCGTACGTGACCGGTGTGTCCGTAGTGAATACCTAAAAGCAAATTAGAATAAATCATGAAATATAGAAAAGTGACATCGCTAAATATTTCAATATTCGTTATTAACCTTAATTGATATTATTTTCATAATATAATGCTTTTGGAGGCCAGTCTTGTCGGCGCGTGGGCACAAGCATCCGACTGTTTTTTTTATTTATTATTTTATTAGTACCATTTAACAATATATACAAAAAGTTAAACTGTGTCCTGCAACAACTCTTTGTAAGTTTGACTGCAGGATCTCGAGTCTCTTTACATATATATTTAACGTAGGTTTGATTTCCACACCGGGCTATGAATTATTTTCATTTCAGTTAAATTCTGCCAAAACACACAATAGCTCTAAAATTGGCCAGCATGTGGTGAACGGAGTGATATATCTATACAGCGTGAACCTAAAGAAAGAACTACAACATACCACTCAGCTGCGGTAGAGTGAACACCCCAGTTCTAGCATTAGGGGCGTTATGTAGTGGTGCTGTCAGTAAGACACCAGCGCTCGTCCCCACCCACAGAGTGTCGCGGTGCGCCAGTAACGCTGTTACACGGAGACACGCTGCTTTGTGTTGACGGATTATGTCGTCACAACCTAGTATGTAAGAGGAAATAGAAAATATTATAAGAAAAGTAGATGTTAAAAGAAATTTATCTATATATATAAAATCGAAAGGTCACTCACTCATCACGAAATCTCAGAAACTACAAGTGCTAGGAATCTCAAATTTTGCATAGGAGTTATTTATAGGACGTAGGTGCTCGCTAAGACGGGAATTTGCAATATTCGACTTCTAAGGGGTTGTTTTTGGGGTTGAAAGTTTGTATGAAACTTCGTTACTACAAATGCGACTACAAATGCGACGAAATTTGAGACTCCTAGTCTCAAATTTTGCATGGACGTCACTTATAAGACATAGGTACTCGTGGAGACAGAAATTAATAATAACGTAGTTCCGCGGGCGGACCGCTAGTTATATATAGTAGAAGCCGTCGTAAAACTCTTGAAAAATCGGCGGTGCGTGGGAGATAAAGTATCTTAACACTACAAGCCCTCTGCCTACCCTGATACATGAAGGTTCTTCTTATATACAGGTGTTTCTTTTTAGAAAAATCCAAATTCCCTTACCATGCAGCATCTTAGTAACATGAGGTGTGATATTAATCTCAGCCAGCAAGTCTCTTGCAGCCGCGTGGTAACACCGTAGTGTGGCCGCGTTGTGTAAAGACAGCCATATCGCGGCGCCCGCCACCGCCATGTGGCTTATTGGTTTAGTTTCTGAACTTATTTGGAATGTTTCGTCGATCTAAAATAAAGAAAGTTCAATTTTGGTATAAATTAATATGTAATAATTGAATTTTTTTTAAGAATTGACAACACTCTTTCAAACAATTCAATTGATAGTATTAGTGCTCTGTTGCAAATTTCAATAAATAATTGCTTACTAAAATTAATTCTTATATGTATGCAGAAATTTAACATGTATAAGATTTTCGATTTTCTTAAACGTATTCCAAGAATTCGAATATCCGTTATGTTCAATTTTTTAGGAGTTTTCTATAAAATATTTATTTTCCTTGCAATAATTCCTAAAAACACATTTAATATAAGCTTGACAATTTAAATATCTCTAAATACCTGCAAAGTATGCGGATTGATGATCTTAATAGATGAATGCGAAGCGCACCACAGCCTTCCCTCGGAGAGTAGCATACTGCTGACAGGAGCCCCACCACCGCCCGCGCCTGAACCCACTGGTATTGTCGATCTTTCTGTCCAAGATCCGTCTATGAAGAAAACAAATTTGATATGTATATGAAACTTGAGACCTACGCATGCTTCGTCCGCTTCAAGTTATTCTTATATTATGACCGTGTTGGGGAAAAAACTCCTAACATAGTTTTAATACTAATTTTATAGCATAATAGTCTTTATAGCTTACCTATATCTCTACAATACACGACTAGATCGCCGTTTCCGAGCGCCACGAAAACCTTTCCCTCCATATATCTGAAATAAAAATATTTGATAAGAGATGTTTATCTTATTAAACCAATGGTTAATAAAATAACTTGCCACACATAGGAACGAAAAACACCTATCTTAGAAAAACATAAAATTTTTAACATAGCAGGATTTGAACCCGCGCCTTAGCTTTTCCTAAATAAAATAAAATAAAAACGAAACACTCACACAATGGAATGCACACCAGAATTATGCTGCAGTTTCACCTTATTCTTCTTAATACGTATGTTATCTAAGCAATTGTAGACGTGTATGCAACCGTCTTCCGTTCCTAGCCACATGGTGGGCTGGTTGGTTGTGGCGCTGTCCTCCGATGACTGTCTGCTAGCTGGTGATGATAGTGTACCTGGGTTTGATTATTTAGAAATTAAAATTAAAAGAAATATATATTTTCCTCGGGTGGGATTTGAACCCACGACCTGTCGCTTTTACAGTCGCACGCTTGTGCCACGACTTCGACTGGCCGCATTTTTTTTCTATGTTATATATTTTTTCTTTACGCTTTTCCCCCTTAGTACGGTAAGGAGCACATTGGTAAGACATTTGGTCCGCCACTTGTCGCTTAATTTTCAAGACATTGTATTGTTAGTGACAGAACTTAACGCCATATTGTGTCTATCAAGGCAGGTAAAAAAGTAATTTAAACGAACCCGTAATCCTTGTGTAAATTCATTTTTTAATAAGATTATTTACAACTATGAATCTAAACAATAAATATGAAACAAATAGTAAATACAATGTTTCTAAAAATATAATTAAAAATAATTAAAAATAAATTTTACAGATAATCTAAATTAAGTAGAAAATAATGTAGGTCCATACCAGCCATTATACGTCCAGGAACTAAGTGGCGTTAGAAATAAAGGAAAAGTGTTTTAGTTCTATTCTAATAAAAACAAGAGTATGAAAATGAAAACAAAAGAGTATTTTTTTTTTATATAAATACTATTTTACTTACTAAGGTGTGAAAATTACTACTGAATAACTTAGAAAGTTATTTGAAAACAAAACTTATATATAATGTTAGTTTATAAAAAAATTACCTTTATCTGCTTGCTTTTGAAAAATATAGTTAAACTACTATTTATATTATTCTGAAATGATTATTTTGCGTAGGTCATTCACGCGAAGAGGATAGGTACCAGTACCTCGAGCCCTTATAACTGAAGACAGATTGTGCAACTGTATTAAGACCTAGCCTCTTCGCGTGGAATGCTTGCAAAGTGCAATCCAATGAAGCAAACTAAAGTAAGAAGAGAGATGTACCAGTAATTTAGTAATTTAGTGCAGTAGTGTTAAGATTTTACAAACATTTTTCTACAGAGGGTAACTTTTAGTTACTGAACTATTTTATTTATTTATTTATAAAGTCATTTAATAAATTTAAAATATTTGTTTTACTTATACTTTTAAAATCTATCTCTTTAAAAGCTTTTTTTATATTTATGAAAATTCAAAACAATTTGTAAAATTTAAAACATATAAACCATACCAGAAGTAATACCCATAGCTTGTTTATCCACAGCCGGATTCGAACTGGACTTCATCACGGGATGTACAGGAATGTTCTGGCCGGTATGAGGCGAGCTCAAACTTTTACTGTGGTTAGGAGTGAGGGTCTTGGTGAGGCGAGCTGATTCCTGGCTACGTTCAGAATTAGCGTCTTGGTTCTCGCTTGATGAACCGTCGTCGTCATCCTCGCTTGATGATGAACTGTGTGATGCGATTTTGTTATGAAATTAATAAGGGATATGAAATTTTACTATTAAAACTAAAAGATTTTTTATTTTATTTACTATTATTAAAATAATTATAAATAAATTAAAATAATCATATTTCTATTATTTTATATTGAAGAAATGAAATAATTATTACAAACATCAAACCTTCCATACAAAAAAGAGTCATCAAAATCTATTTATAATTTAATAGCAATAGCATAACATTTTTAAAGTCGTTTAAAGAATATATTTACATTATTTTCCCTTAGATCACCTCTCAAGGAAGCTAATAATAACTATTACATTTTGACATACCTGTCCAATCTAATGCTCTTGGAGCTTTCATCTGGATCCGATATACTAATGCCGGGCTTCGAACTGGTGCTGTTTAATGAACTTGTACTCCTGAAAATAAGTAACGTTATTTTTAACTCTACGCTGTGTTCTGTATACAGCAAAGAAGACAGAGAGAAATCTAATTTTAAGACACTCCGCTCCCATTAAGACACATCTATTGTCCACTTTCCACCGAATTCTGGAGGCATTGTGTATTGAAGATAATAGAATAAAAGAAATCCATACCTATATTATAAATTATAAAGTAACTCTGTCTGCCTGTCTATCTGTCTTATACGCAATCAGGGCCAAACCGCTAATTTAATTGTGATAAAATACTCATATAGAGATACTTGAGGGTCTCGAGATGAACATACGATACTTCTTTTTCTCATATTTGTAATATTTTCGATATATACCAATATATTAAAATACTTATTAATTTGATATGCAATTTATTCCGCCATGTTCATAACAACCGTCGCTATGCGACCGTTGCTAAGCAACGATTTGCAATGTATGTGGTTAGAAAACGTCACCCAAAATGAGCTTGCTTAACGCATCTCTCTATTGAAAGCTGAAAATAATTTCATAAATATATTTAACAAATATTCGTATAGTTCAAGCGGGCGTAGCCGCGTTCGGGTCCACTAGTATTAAAATAAATAACAAAAGCAAAAATACTAAAACCCACGGTATATCCAAGGTCTGCTGCCTCGTGAGCGCCGGTGCTGGAGGTATGCAGGCCACGCACAGGATACGCGCGTTGCAAACACCATTGCATGACGTCACTTGCGGCTTAGGAGATAACGTTAGCACGCACACTTGGCCTACGTAGCCGTCGCTGTTACATACCTAAAAGGGAGAAAATAGTAATAAAAGAATTTGAGAAATATGGTATTTCGTGTAATAATGATGAGAATTAATTTTGTATATGTGGGCAACACTGTTTTATATATTTTTCATCTATAGCAACACTACAGTACACTGTTATCTATATTGTAGACATATGTAGTATCCTACATATGTCTGGGTGCGAAAATTGATATAACTTTTTCATTCATGAACTAAATAAAATAAAACAAATATTAAAAATTAAGGTATGTTTGCCAAAATATAATAATAAAAACTGAATTTAAATCGGTTAAGTGTACAACTTATTATAAACAAATTTATATAAATAAATGCCCCAAATTATAATTTCTCTCATATATCTTCCATTATACGAGTATGTATTAATATAGTACATACCCAAACATCAGGAGACTGTCCCTTAGGAGGTAACGTCGGCGCTGCACAGGTGAACTGCAATCCAGCGCGGGTTTTCCTTATCGGGACGGGCGATAGGAACTCAGGAGCTGGTCTCTCTGGACCGTATACACCTGGAATTCGTTATTTTTCGTATATAAAGAAAGGTCCAACCAAATTTTCTTATTGCCNATCTATATATATAAAATCGAAAGGTCACTCACTCATCACGAAATCTCAGAAACTACATGTGCTAGGAATCTCAAATTTTGCATAGGAGTTATTTATAGGACGTAGGTGCTCGCTAAGACGGGAATTTGCAATATTCGACTTCTAAGGGGTTGTTTTTGGGGTTGAAAGTTTGTATGAAACTTCGTTACTACAAATGCGACTACAAATGCGACGAAATTTGAGACTCCTAGTCTCAAATTTTGCATGGACGTCACTTATAAGACATAGGTACTCGTGGAGACAGAAATTAATAATAACGTAGTTCCGCGGGCGGACCGCTAGTTATATATAGTAGAAGCCGTCGTAAAACTCTTGAAAAATCGGCGGTGCGTGGGAGATAAAGTATCTTAACACTACAAGCCCTCTGCCTACCCTGATACATGAAGGTTCTTCTTATATACAGGTGTTTCTTTTTAGAAAAATCCAAATTCCCTTACCATGCAGCATCTTAGTAACATGAGGTGTGATATTAATCTCAGCCAGCAAGTCTCTTGCAGCCGCGTGGTAACACCGTAGTGTGGCCGCGTTGTGTAAAGACAGCCATATCGCGGCGCCCGCCACCGCCATGTGGCTTATTGGTTTAGTTTCTGAACTTATTTGGAATGTTTCGTCGATCTGGAATAAAGAAAGTTGAATTTTGGTATAAATTAATATGTAATAATTGAATTTTTTTAAGAATTGACAACACTCTTTCAAACAATTCAATTGATAGTATTAGTGCTCTGTTGCAAATTACAATAAATAATTGCCAAAAGTCATCCTATGAAAGCTTACTAAAATTCATTCTTATATGTATGAAGAAATTTAACATGTATATGATTTTCGATTTTCTTAAACGTATTATTAATATTATATTATGTAATATTTATTTTCCTTGTAATAACTCCTAAAAACACATTTAATATAAGCTTGGTAATTTAAATATCTCTAAATACCTGCAAAGTGTGCGGATTGATGATCTTAATAGATGAATGTGAAGCGCACCACAGCCTTCCCTCGGAGAGTAGCATACTGCTGACGGGAGCCCCACCACCGCCCGCGCCTGAACCCACTGGTATTGTCGATCTTTCTGTCCAAGATCCGTCTATGAAGAAAACAAATTTGATATGTATATGAAACTTGCGACTTTCGCACTCTTCGACCGCTTAAAATTATTGTTATATTAGACAGATAGATAGGTAATATAGATAGGTGTGTGCACTAAGATAAATTTTGCCGAAATTCTTAAGGGAACGGGACAAACCGGGATAGTTAAAATATTTTTTTTATTAATTGAAAATTATTTTCTATTCCTATTCCTTTCTACTGCTTGATCATAAAACGATATGCATTAGGACAGTTTCAGGAAGATTTTACGAAATATATAGAGTCCTAATTAAGAATTTAGTTTTAATTAACAACAATTTTATAGCATAATAGTCTTAATAGCTTACCAATATCTCTACAATACACGACTAGATCGCCGTTCCCAAGCGCCACGAAAACCTTACCCTCCATATATCTAAAATAAAAATATTTTATAAGGGATGTTTATCTTATTAAACCAATTGTTAATTAAATAAAATATTTTTGAAAATATATTTAAAGTGTCATCGCACACTTGGGAAAGAATACTTATCTTAGAAAAACACATAAAAATTTAACACAGCAGGATTTGAACCCCGATTAGCTTTTCTAAAAAATAAAATAAAAACGAAACACTCACACAATGGAATGCACACCAGAATTATGCTGCAGTTTCACCTTATTCTTCTTAATACGTATATTATCTAAGCAATTGTAGACGTGTATGCAACCGTCTTCCGTTCCTAGCCACATAGTGGGCTGGTTGGTTGTAGCGCTGTCCTCCGATGACTGTCTGCTTGCTGGTGATGATAGTGTACCTGGGTTTGATTATTTAGAAATTAAAATTAAAAAAAAATTGAATTGAATTGAACCCTCAACATGTCGCTTCTACAATCGGACACTTGCGCCACGACTACAACTGGCCGAATTTCTTTCCCTGTTAGATATGTTTTTTCCTTACGCTTCTCCCGTTTAGTAGGGTAAGCTAAGACATTTGGTCCACCACTTGTCGCTGAATTTTCAAGACATTGTATTATTAGTGACGGAACTTAACGCCATATTATGTCTATCAAGGCAAGTAAAAAAGTAATTTAAAAGAACCCGTTATCCTTGTGTAAATTCATTTTTTAATAAGACTATTTACAAATATGAATCTAAAAAATAAATATGAAACATAAATATAGTAATTACAATGTTTCTAAAAATATAATTAAAAAAGTGAATAGATTTTACATATAATCTTAATTAAGTAGAAAATAATGAAGGTCCATACCAGCCATTATACGTCCAGGAACTAAGTGGCGTTAGAAATAAAGGAAAAGTTCTATTTTAGTTCTATTCTAAAAAAACAAGAGTATGGAAATGAAAACAAACGAGTAAATATTTTTTTACATAAATGCGATTTTACTTACTAAGGTGTTATGTAAATGTAAAGTGATTAAAATATTGACGAAATTACTACTGAATAACTTAGAAAGATATTTGAAAACTAATATAACTTTAGTTTTTATAATGTTAGCTTATAAAAAAATTACCTTTATCTGCTTGCTTTTGAAAAATATAGTAAAAGTACTATTTTTATTATTTTGATATTATTTTTTGCGTAGGGCATTCCACGCGAAGCGGATAGGTAAATAAATTGGAAGTATCCGATTTTACTGATGACCAGTACCTCGAGCTCTTATAACTGAAGATAATGATATGATAATGATAAATAACAGAATATACTGTATATTAAAAATATTGTGCAACTGTTGTATTAAGACCTAGCCTCTTCGCGTGGAATGCTTGCAAAGTGCAATCCAATGAAGCAAACTAAAGTAAGAAGAAAGATGTACCAATAATTTAGTAATTTAGTGCAGTAGTGTTAAGATTTTACAAACATTTTTCTACAGAGGGTAACTTTTAGTTACTGAACTATTTTATTTATTTATTTATTTATAAAGTCATTTAATAAATTTAAAATATTTGTTTTACTTATACTTTTAAAATCTATCTCTTTAAAAGCTTTTTTTATATTTATGAAAATTCAAAACAATTTATAAAATTTAAAACATACCAGAAGTAATACCCATAGCTTGTTTATCCACAGCCGGATTCGAACTGGACTTCATCACGGGGTGTACAGGAATGTTCTGGCCGGTGTGAGGCGAGCTCAAACTTTTACTATGGTTAGGAGTGAGGGTCTTGGTGAGGCGGGCTGATTCCTGGCTACGTTCAGAATTAGCATCTTGGTTCTCGCTTGATGAACCGTCGTCGTCATCGTCGCTTGATGATGAACTGTGTGATGAGATTTTGTTATGAAATTGATGAGGGATATGTAATTTAACTGTTAAATTCTTTAAACGACTTTAAAATATATGCTATGCGATATTAACACTATTTTCACTTACACCACCTCTCAAGGAACCTAAAAATAACTATTACTTTTTGACATACCTGTCTAATCTAATGCTCTTGGAGCTTTCATCTGGATCCGATATACTAATGCCGGGCTTCGAACTGGTGCTGTTTAATGAACTTGTACTCCTGAAAATAAGTAACGTTATTTTTAACTCTACGCTGTGTCAGTACAGAGTATATAGCAGAGAAGACAGAGGGAAATCTAGTTTTAAGAAACTCCGCTTCCATCACACATCTATTGCCCACTTTCCACCGAATTCTGGAAGCATTGTGTATTGAAGATAATAGAATAAAAGAAATATTAAAATAAATGACAAAAGAAAAAATACTAAAACCCACGGTATATCCAAGGTCTGCTGCCTCGTGAGCGCCGGTGCTGGGGGTATGCAGGCCACGCACAGGATACGCGCGTTGCAAACACCATTGCATGACGTCACTTGCGGCTTAGGAGATAGCGTTAGCACGCACACTTGGCCGACGTAGCCGTCGCTGTTACATACCTAGAAGGGAGAAAATAATAATTAACAGAATTTGGGAAATATGGTATTTCGTGTAATAATTATGAGAATTAATTTTGTATATGTTGGCAACACTGTTTTATATATTTTTCATCTGTAGCAACACTACAGTACACTGTTATCTATATTGTAGACATATGTAGTATCCTACATATGTCTGGGTGCGAAAATTGATATAACTTTTTCATGCATGAACTAAATAAAATAAAACAAATATTAAAAGTTAAGGTATGTTTGCCAAAATATAATAATAAAAACTGAATTTAAATCGGTTAAGTGTACAACTTATTATAAACAAATTTATATAAATAAATGCCCCAAATTATAGTTTCTCTCATATATCTTCCATTATACGAGTATGTATTAATATAGTACATACCCAAACATCAGGAGACTGTCCCTTAGGAGGTAACGTCGGCGCTGCACAGGTGAACTGCAATCCAGCGCGGGTTTTCCTTATCGGGACGGGCGATAGGAACTCAGGAGCTGGTCTCTCTGGACCGTATACACCTGGAATTCGTTATTTTTCGTATATAAAGAAAGGTCCAACCAAATTTTCTTATTGCCAAAAAATATTTGAAGTTATAGAAGTATTTTTGTCACAATAAAACTCACTCAATTTCTGCTTGGTCTCATTTATTAGCTCCTCCCAATTACTTCTTTTTTCTGTTTTAGGAAATATTATTGTGAGATTTTCTGGTCCGCTCCTGAAAATTTATTAATATTTTAAAAGCTTTTATTTAACTTGCAATGTATGTATGTGGGTTCGGGTGAAATCTTGGAGCNGCACAGGTGAACTGCAATCCAGCGCGGGTTTTCCTTATCGGGACGGGCGATAGGAACTCAGGAGCTGGTCTCTCTGGACCGTATACACCTGGAATTCGTTATTTTTCGTATATAAAGAAAGGTCCAACCAAATTTTCTTATTGCCAAAAAATATTTGAAGTTATAGAAGTATTTTTGTCACAATAAAACTCACTCAATTTCTGCTTGGTCTCATTTATTAGCTCCTCCCAATTACTTCTTTTTTCTGTTTTAGGAAATATTATTGTGAGATTTTCTGGTCCGCTCCTAAAAATTTATAAAAAATTTTATATATATATATATATAGATATAATCTTATGCTGTAATTCAATATAACTTCAATATTCTTTTTTTTTTAAGAATTATACTTTTATAGTTCATTTACTTCTTATTTTGTTTCGATTTAAACATTTAATGGAATCGAACCCACACCTAACACAATCATTTCCCAAGCTATTAATAATAACAAACAACACTCACGAAGTATTAACACTGACTTCCATATAGCACAACTGCGTATCACTGTTCTGTCGTTCTGACAGCTGCCTGTTGACAGTATGCAACATATCCCTCACAAGTTCCTCGAGCTGACCGTGCTGGGTGTGCAACGCCGCCACGTGTTCAGATATTTGAGTTAGCGTGTTGACGTCCTCTGTTAATGTCTCTACTTCGTGCATTATCCGCCTTATGTTTTCGTCTTTTGCTGTGGAATTGATAATTGTTATGTTAGATATAATGTTTTGCTTAGCTAGTTTTGTTTGGCATATGGTGATAATTATAATATATTGAACGAAGGTTTCTTTCTATATTGGTACTTTTTTCTTAGATTCAGAATTTTAACAGCATACAATTAGTATGAGCAGAGGGAACATAGTGTTAAGACACTTCGATCATCACCCATCGACTAATTTTCAAGGTTACGTGTAGAGTGGGCGAAGCCGAACGCCGTATTTTGTTTTATAAAATCCAAATCAAATCAGCTTCACGCTGTATCCCGCACATAGCAGGTTAGGCAGATGGAACCAATGTTAAGGCACTCTGTCCCCCCTTTTCCGACGAATTCTAGAGGCACTGCGTGATGAGTGGCGGAAATAAAGAGAACCCAGTATTGGGCACACCGTTTATTTTTCTAGAAATAGGAGAGAAACATTTAATAAGATTAAGTTAAGTGGTACAACTTACCCTTAACGATTTCTACGTCAGCTAACGATATCCTCATTAGAAGTTTAAACTTATTTCCTTCCATTTGACTCGCTATACTACTTTGGTATGTTCTGTAATATACAAATTAAATAAAGTTAACTTTAATACTAATTAAATCTATAAGCTATATAATGATTTCTTATAAAATAAATAAAATTGAATCAGAAATATTCAGTTTTATAAAAACTCCACGGATTTATCGTTAAGAGTGCAAGGCAATATAATATAAACATTATTTACTTTGTTCGTTTGCTAGGAGCGAACAACTCTCAGGATCTTTGAATATTTATTTATATTACTAACTCTAAGAAATATAGTTAAAAATTGGATTTACTTTTAGCTTATTATGTATTTTGCTAATTGCAGGGAAGACAGAGATAGCCCAGTCTCAGGTCATTTATCCCACCACTTTTCACCCAAATTCCAAGAATTGTTTTTGAATGGCATTTATACAACTTGCAACATGCATCAGAGCGGGCAAATGAAAATATTACTTCGAGTGGGAATCGAACCCAATTACCAAATTACCAATTACCTAATTTATAGCAACGCTGTCCTACTGAGTCATTCTTATTTAAAACTTCTAACAGATTAAGTTATCAAACATAATTTAAATTTACTATCCACATACAAATTCAACTTACGGAATGGGTTTCTTAATAGTTCCAGTTCGTCTCTTAACACTTGTAATGAGAAGAGAATCGTTGAAGAGAAATAGAGCTCTATCTTTTATAGTGCCTTGAGCGGAAGGCATAGTGACCATTTCATGCCTTATAAACGTCCGGTCCACAATCACTAAGTTGGAGAGGCCTTCGATCATTTGTTCTAGATCTCTTAGTGTTTGTTGTTGTTGTTCTAATTCTAGACTTTCACGTTCAGTACAGTTGATCAGTTCTAATAGGTCGTGGATTTCTTTCTGTGCTTCGAGTAGCAGTTTGTGGTCGGGGTGGGATTGGTCTGAAAATTATGAGATTTTTTTAGTTTCACATCGCTTCACGCTTCACACATAGTAGTGTAGGCAGAACGTAGTGTTAAGATATTACGTTCTCCACATTCAACGTTTCGATGCATTGAGGCAAATGAAAACACTTCTATCCCCCGGATGGAAATCAAACCCACGAGTACATAATTATTTTGCATTCTATATTGATATATGGTATAATTTATATATAATAATGTCTAGCTCTGCTATAAACTAGGTCAATAGAACAGTTACCAAAATAGATGAAAATATCTAAAGAAACTTAAATAAATCAATAACAATTTCATTATTATTTGTTAGTTAGATTAAATGTATTAGAAATAGTATCATTACATAGATTGAAATGGAGGCTACAAAGCTGAAGTTTAAGCGATTATTTCTTATAATCTATAAAGTTTTATTCGTGACTTTGTCTGTCTGAGAAAGGATTATGTTTAGGTTGATTATAGTTGTAAAAAATACATGAGAGATTTTTTTTAATACAAGAAATTGGTAAAATTATGTCCAACAATAAGGTTTTTATTCGAATAAAACCAAGCGAAGCGATAAAGAAACAAGTCCCCTAATAATTCTTAATTAAATTCTAAAATAAAAAAATGTTTTCATCTATAATTAAAGTAACAAATGGTTATACCTGTATGTTTTATCAGCCTTTGTATTAAGAGCTTATAGCTTGGGAACTTCTGAACTGGTTTGATAAGGAGATTATCCAAAGATAGTTTTCCCTTGTGGTCCCTCGCCATAGCGTCGAGGAATTTGGCAAACGCCGGCCTCGAAGTTGCTGCATTTTTTATAGTTTCCTTTGCTTTCTTCAAATTGTTTATGAACGACATGTACGTGTCCATTACGGTGGGTTTTGTAAACTGGAACAATTAAAATATTCTATAAATTAAAATTAATTTTAGAAGCATGCGAAATATTTAACATTTTCTTTCCTCGCTCTGGTAAGGGGCGAGGCTTTGTGTTGGGCCTTGCCTCAGCGCCCCAACACAAAGCCTCGAGAATTCAGTAGAAACACACAAGTACAGAACTGTATTATTGGGAGAGGAGTATCTAACACCAGGTTCCGAGGTTCCCTCGTTCTACCCTGCCATGAGCAGGTTACAGTCAATAAATAACCATACATTATCGCTCACCACATCCAAGAAAACATCGCCAACTTTCTGCTGCAGGTCCCATTGTTCCAATCTCCGCCTCAGCTGTTCCAAAAACACTTGATGCACGTTCAAAATGGCCGGAACCTGGTAGAATATTTCGTCCACCACGAACGCGTCGAGAAGTCCTGCGTTTTCAGGACTTTTCAGTGGTTGGAGGTATTTCTGTAAATAATTAAATAAAATATTATGTATTAAGAATATTTATTATATTAGGAATATTTAAATCGTTAATTAAAATTATAAAAATGTTAATTTAGTCTTATTTTCCTTTAATTTTTATTAAAAAAATATACTAATGATGGCAACGTTGCCACTGTGACTGTGACATCGATGGTAGTAGTTTCGAACCCAATTCTTGGGAATTCTTATATATGTTTAATTTATTTTGGTAGACAAACACGCTTTATCTCGAAAGTTCTGCGAAACGGAATCTCTTAACACTACATTCCCTCTGCGTACCCTCCTGTGTGCGGGATACAGTGTAAAACTGTATATATATTATGTAAATGTATTAAACAAAAATATGTAAGCAATATAAAATTATAACACTAACAAAAGAAAACCAAAACAAAAGAGAAATCCAACCAGATTTATCATCGAGAGCTTTTAAAAGTAGCACTTTTACAGAAAAATGTCATTTCAAAGAGACGCTCGCTTAATGAAAGACAAACCCAATCGGAAAATTTATAAAACCCAGCATCCCCCTACTTACATCTGGTAATGCAATAAAGACTCGACTCCACCAAGTTAACTTGCTATGGAATGGAAAATTTTATTGGGTTCCATAACTGAGTTATAAATATAACTTATTATGAATGTTTATTGTTTCTGTTTGTATATGTTTAGTTTGTTTTTTTATTTTTGTGTTTTTTTTTAATATGTTGGATAGTGAATTTAAAAATTGAAATAATGTTGGTTCAAAATTGCTCTGAAATACAACAACTCTATGTATATAATTTTCAATAAAAATAATTTAAAAATAATTAAATTAAAATTTCATGAAAAATAATGAAAATTATATTCATAAGGTTGTTGCAATGCGCTAATTTAAAATGATTTTATATAGTTTTGTTAAGCTTGATGAGTTTTAAAATTTGGTCTTAGCGCCATCATAGCGCAGTCTGTCTAATCCTTGTCTTAGGGTATAACAAACAAAACGTATGTAAGTTCTATTATCAATAGTAAATGTGACTTGTGAATAGATGTTAAGACTAGTTACCCGCTCGCGGTTTCGCCCGCTTGAACTACATAATTATTTATTTGTTAATCAGTATTACATGATTATTATAACATTTAGTACATCCCTATGGGATTCTATAACCAGATCCTGAGTTTGCGGGAATAGGATCAATGGAATAATATGCTCGTTCAAAAATAAAGAATCTCTGAAATTAGTCTGAAAATAACAGATAATGGAATAGAAATAGAGAAATCGACGGACAAACAAAATAATATATAGTTAAGAATTGAACCTCCTCCTTTTTGAAAGGAGTCAGTTAAAAAATATTAGTAAATATTATGCCAGGTTTATTTCCAAACATTCGTACAGACTTTAAATCGAATTTTTGATTTGTGGCGTCATAAATAATGTCACTTTGATTGAGACGGGTGTGTAATACTTCTAATAATGGTTTCCAGAAATTCTACATAAACAGGCACAGAATGTTTTCTTAAAAAAGGTTATTTCGCAATATTTTACTGTATTTCTGTTCGTAATATTGTGCTGTAACTCAACGTCGCGCTTTTCCGTGACACCAGAGCGAAGTAATGAAAATATTTCATTTTCTTGAGTGGGAATTGAATCCACTTTTTACGTAACATGCTTGTGCCCCTGCGTCATGACGTCGACGGAAAATGAGAACTTAGTGTCTTAACACTATGTTCCGCTGTATGTTCTGCCTAGTCTGCTGTGAGCGGGATAACGTGTGAAGCTGAAAAAAATCTTACACGTTCAAACTTACATAATGCTTTCACTGCACGGACTCCATAAAATATAGCAGAGTAGAAACATTTCCTGTCACCATAAATCAGTAGCTGTCAAAAAGTATATTTGAAGCAATATTTCCACATCATTTCATCAAACATTTATTATTGAATCAAATTTCTTTGTGAAATATGGAGGAAAACCAGTGCCTATGTATATCCTTCCATCGCCAGCCCTGGTATTTCCACGGCGGCGTAAATATAATAATTTTGTCAACCACTTAATTTAGAACGGATGGACGGACAGATTTATATTAATATAATTTTATGATGCATAATAATATATTAGCTAAAGTTTTCCATGGTTTGTTCCAATTATATTTAGTTTAAAATCGAATTTTCTGGTTATTTGGGGGAAGCAAAGAGTAATAACGTTTTATTGAAAATATAATTATTAATTAATATTTTTATTTCTTAGCTCTGGCACCTTTCTCGAAAAATAAGGCAGAAAGTGGGGAACGGAGTGTTTTACACTAGATTCTCTCTGCCTACCCTGCTGAAGCTTTTAATTTAATTTATTTATAACGAAGAATTTTATTTAATTTATTTAAACGATTAAAAATAACTTCTTCAACCAAACAAACTCTTCATCTTTATAATATTAGTATAAAAACGATCATATATACAAAATTTCTTCGTTCTTCCAATCCCTTTAAAAACATAATTTAACTCAGGAACGAATAACTAATATTCTTGTAAATAAGTTACCTTAACTAAAATCTCCAGAGCCTCCACGTACGATTTTTCAGTCTCGTACAATTCGACCACGACGTGCGTTCTTGTGTCCTATAACAAAATAATAAATTATATATAAATTAATTGAACAATATACAAATACAATACAAATAGAGGCACAAGAGTGTAATTGTGAACGTAACTGGTTTTAGGTTCGATTTCCACTCAACGAAATGAAATATGTACATTTATATTTATATTTATATTGCTATGCCATTCAACAAAGCAATGCCACAAAAAATCGGCACAAAACGGAGAACAGAGTGTTTTAACACTAGGATCCCTCTGCCTACTAGTGAGTGCCTACCCGGCTGTGTGCGGGATACAGCGTGAAGGTGAACAATAGTTAAGATTCGACGTAACATATTAATTACATAACTCAAGTACCGACAGCTTTTTTGTTATATGCGTTAAACAATTACCGTAATTACCGCCTTAGCTAGTATTAGTGGGTAGCCACAATTAATGAGAAATTGATCGAATACTGGATGGTGAAATGGCGGTTATTATTTACTGTAAATTAAAAGCCAATCAGCTTTACTCTGTATTTCACATACAGCAGGGTAAGCATAGGGAACCTAGTGTTAAGACCCTCCTTTTCCCATTTAGCACATTTAGCCTATCATTTGGTAGCTTTTAGTTCATATGTTCATTCGACGATTCAAAAGTGCTTATAATAAGTTTATTTGAATAAAGAATATTTTGAATTTGAATTTGAATTTCCCACCGAATTTATGTTGAGTGAATCATGACACCAAAGCGATGAAAAAGGGAAATATTAAATATTTAATTTCCTCTAGTGGGAATCGAACCTACAACCCGCTGTGTTTACAGTCACAGTGCCCCTACGCCACGACTGGCCTCAGGATTATAATTTCACATATTAATTACATAAGTCAAATATATGCATTAACATTAACATAATTATGGTCTTAGCTGGTATTAGTGGATATCCACAATTAATGAGATATTGGTCGAATACTCGTATATGGCAACGTAATCTGTACTGGATGGTAGAAAGGTGGGGGATAGTTAACTGTAAATTTATTTTAAAATACCTACAATATTAAATATGAAAATATATATTGTTAGAAATAGGAAGCGGTTGGCGTTTTTAAGAAAACACGATAAAAACACATACCGTCTATATGTTTCCAATGTACTCGGACAGAGGTTCCACGTATTTACAATAGTGACATATATCACTCACTTACAACACTACACACTAGATACCTTCCAATCAGGGCTTCCACCTTTAAGCTTCCGCTTTCCCGTTTGATACAATTCCACTGCTTTTACTGTCTTCTATAAATCTACCCACTTTTACACGAATACGCTAACAATATTGTATATTTTTTTATATTAATCATATTAGTTATTATTATATAAATTAGACAGAAACCATTGGTGACGCAGTGGCAGCGTGCGTCTGTTAAACAGAACAGGTTATTGATTCGATTCCCATTCAAGAAATAAAAAATAACATTCATAAATATTCATAGTGTAACGCAAGTGTGTAAACGCCCTATTCGGTAGCAGACATCAGAAGTGGACTACACGAAGTATTGATTAAACGCCAAAGGCGAGATAAGGCCTTTACAATCAGAAGCCAGTGATTTCTACCTTAAATTTAATTATTTCTATTTTGTCTTTGTTAACAGCGCTTAACACTGTATATTATCAAATAAGACTGGCTGTGGAAATGTCTATTATTCTTATTTTATTGAGAAAAAATACTTTCTCGTCGTTAGTGCACACTGCACTTATAACTTTTCTATAAAATTTCCAATATTCGGAAAAGTTTTGAAAGAAGAAACGAGAATTTTAAAGTTTTATATTATATTTAAATTTTGTTTTAAAATTGATAGACGGAACCAAATCTCAATAGATGAATAAATTATTCTAGCACACAGAACGGTAGATAACAGCGAGGATACCACAGTGAAAATGAAGAAGAACGTATTCATAAGAATTTTTGACTTATATATGAGTAATAAAAATGCATGTGTTTCTCGCCTTATTCAATAGTAGACTGAGTGGACACAATATTTTATGAGATATCGATCGCGTGCCGAGGTCGAGATAGATAACACTCTTGGAATCTTAAATTATTATTTTTAAAGCTGATAAGGGACTAGATGCAGGTCACATTTAAAAAAAAACAAATCAACTTCACGCTGTATCCCGCATACAGCAGGGTAGACAGAGGGAACCCTAGTCTTAAGGCACTCCGTTCCCCACTCTCTTTCTTGCCTTATTACATTAGTTATAGTTGTAATGCTTAAATTTGGCTAAATATTTTTACCAAGGGTTAATTTTTTAAATTTCTTCACTTCAAAGAAGAAAAGATTCGATATCCACTCACGGAACTGGAAATTACTTAAACTTCTTCTACATACACAAAATTAAAGTATTTAAAGTACTATTCCACACTTAGGAAAGAAAAATATTTATTAAAAAAACCTATAAAAAAATTGAACGTAGCGGCATTTCAACTCGTGCCTATTCGATACCGTCCAAACGCTCTGCCATTATGCCATACGTGTATAAGCCAATTAATAATTAAATAAATATTTCCTTACAAGCTTTACATTCTTTTTTTTTGTAGACGAGGTGTTAAATATCTAAGTAGGTATATAATTTAGTAGCGGTCGTCATCATTCTAAAATTAAAGCGAGAAGTACTACACGATGAAAGCGTTAGGTGTCAGTGGATTTGTTCATTTTATTTTGGATTTTCCTCATTGCGCAAATTGGGAGGCCCACTTAAGATTGTTCGTGTTATATTCTTATAATGAGAATAAAATCAAAAGTCTATCTTTATAATAATAATATTTTGTTTATGGGAGCGAAGTGTTTTAACACTAGGATCCCAGGTTCCCTCTGCTTACACTGCTATGTGTGGAATGCAGCGTGAAGACGCAAAAATAAGTTGTTTTTTAAAGTCAATTGGATTTGGATTCGAATATCTGCCCAAGAAATAGTAATTATATTATTTTTGATATTAAGTGACAAATTTAATAATTAAATTGTCAAATTTAATGCTATATCCCGCACAAAGCAGGATAGACAGAGGGAACGTAGTGTTAAGACACTCCGCTCTTATTAATACACTTACCTTCCCCACTTTCCTTTTTCTGAATTCTAGAGGCTTTGCGTATTCAACTCTACGTCGCACTTCACCTCATTACCAGAAGAAAGATAAGAAAATATTGAACATTTCAATGGGATCGAACCTACAACCACCCCCGCACAACTACAGGTCATATACATATTTTAAACCCAAAAACTAATATAGTTTATAATATTTCAATAAAAGAAACATAAAATTTAGTAAAACATATTCTTACGTCAATCTCAATACCAATCTGGTGAAAGCGAAATAATAAAATCGTAACAATGTCCAAATAGGTGTATTGCAATATTGTTGCATATAACTTAGAGTACCTAATTTAAGTTTTATTATTTAAATTATAGAGTTGATAATTGCTTGTAAATGTGGGTTGCTTGTAATGGCATCGCTGGTAGCATTTCCAGGTTTATTATGGGTTAGCACATGAGCTTAGCGGTAATTAAAGTGCTTAAAGTATAGGGCTGCATCAGAATTATAATAACTTAATAAATTTATTAAATAGTTTCATGTATAGTGAGGTATGAATATATTTTTCTTATATATATAATTATTCTTTAGAATAGAGAGAATGCGACTAGCTTTGGGTTCGATTTAACACGTAATGTCTCAAGAATTCGATGGAAAGTTGGAGAACGGAGTGTTTTAACACTAGGTTCCCTCTGTCTACCCTGCTTTGTGAGGAATACAGCATGAAGCTAAAATATATCTTATTATTTAAGTATTTATTTGTTTGTTTGTTTGAGCAAAAGTATTAACTAAAGAGTCATTTCGATTAGGCTTTAATATTATTATTATATTTATGTAAAATACTAGACTATTCTATACAATCATAGAAATAAAAAAGATTATAAAAATCAGTTACACACAATTACTAAAACTCTACTTTTTTTAACCTAAGAACCTAAAGACACTTCTATTCTCCACTCTCCACCAAAAGCCATTACAATTACACTCTAATACATTTCCATACAAATAAATCCTATTTCAATACAAAAAGGCGTTTTACACAAAAACATCGACATCCCAGCCCCATAGCCTTGTAATCGTGTATCGATCCGATATCCAAGGTGAAAATGATTTTAATGAGAGTATCAAACCAATTTGGGGCAAGGTGACGTCTCCCGTGCCTCATTAGTAGATGTACGAAATGAGCTTGTATGAGATAAGGGATATCTTTGTTTTTAGCTTCACGCTGTATCCCGCACGTAGTTTGGTAGATAGAGGGAAATTAGGAACCTAATGTTACAACACTCCGTTGCTCATCACAAAGAGAAAAATGTAGCGACAACTACAGTGTAGAAATATATATTTTTTTCAACTTCACGCTGTATCCCGTTGTGTGGAGGCAGAGGGAACCTGGGAACCTTAATAATAAGACATTCCGTTCCCATTAAGAAATTTTCGTTCTCTACTTTCCACCAATTCTGGAGTCAATGGTGGCGTGAAGTGACGGAACTAAACACCGCGTTTTGCCTCCCTACTACATTAATATTAAATATCTCATTTCCTCGAATCGGGACCGAACCCATACCTTGCGTTACAAATGACCCTAATAAAAATAATTGAATCCACAAATATTTCTCACAAAGTTAAATATTTTCAAGTTTTCCATTTTAATAAACAATATATTGGCCGGTCTCTCCGCACCAGTCACGTTAACCATTCTGTAATGCATCGGTGAACATTTCATATGTGTATATACGTCAAACGTGATCAATTTCAACGTACAGACGACAATAATAATGTAGCCGAAAACAGAATTGTTATTGGTATTTATGTCTATGTTTCTTATATAATAAGTGGGTTTTTTTTATATATATATTTTATTGCTTCACGGTATATTCCCCATGTAGCATGGTAGGTGGAGGGATCCTAATATTAAAACTCTCCGATGCCCCGATTTGTCCCGAATTCTGGAGGCCTTCTGGAGGCATCGCTTCGCTTTACCTCGACACCAGAGCGATGATACGAAAATATTAAACATTTTATTTCCTCAACTGGGCATCCAAGCCACAACCAAGTGGAGAACTGAAGTGTCTTAATGGGTACAAAGTATCCTTGCATTAGGTTCCCATGTTGACCCTGCATACCTTGATATGTGGAATTCATCGTGAAACTAACAAAAAATAAATATACAAACACATAAACTCTGTTATGGATTATATATCAATTTTAAACAACACCCCTAATATAGATAAACCCCATTCCCTCTTCTCCCACCCAAAACCAAACAAAAATAAAAAAACCCACACCGTTAACGTCAAACAAAAACCGTTCCTCATGCATCCAAGGTCGAAACCCATAGAAGCGGCATCCCATTATTCCGAGAACGCTACACAGTTTTGAATACATATACTTTGGTGTTTAAGTACACCACCTACCACATTTTTATTATAGTTTGTGAAGGAAGTCAACACAATGGAGAGACAACATAATAAAGTAAACTTTCCGCTTTCTCGTTTGGTCTTTGGTACTTACAAATAAATTTACTTATATCTATATTTATTCGTTGTATGAACATGGAAAGGTAAGTGTAGGTTTTATTTACATTTTTAATTTATTAAGTTTAATTTTGTATTAATTGCCTGTTTTTTTGTTTCCCGCGCATAGCATGATAAATAAGGGGAATCTGGGAACCTAGTGATAAAACAGACAGAGACATGGGATAGATATGCCTTAACGGGAAGCAGAGTGTTTAACCTACTAGGTTCCCAAATTCCCCATCTAGTTCCCTGGGGAGTTTCCGCTGAATTCTAGAGGCGAACGAACGAACCATTAAATAAGAAATAAAAAGTAAAAATTTATGTCAAAACAAACGTTTATATAAAATCTAGATTTTTCGAGTCTCTGCGATAAATCCTCTTACCTTAGAATAAGAAAAAGGCAGTAATTAAAAGTCATGTCTGCTTCAACAAGTACTTCTTACGTATCTCGTTCTTTTGTACCACACTTTGAAGGTTATTTTTTTTTAGTTTCACGCTTTATCCCACATATGGCAGGGTTATGGCAATTTTACTTTACATTATGTTAAAACACTCCGTTTTCTACTTTCTATTTAATTTTTGAGACATTGCATGTTAAGTGGCAAAACTCAAAGTAGCGATTTGTCTTGCGACCAGAGCGAAGAAAATCAAAACAATTAATTTCTATGAGTAAGAATCGAATCCACGACCGTCGCGTTTGACGACTTCATTTACCTATCAGCTTAACGCTCTAGCCTGAATACAGCAATGTAGATAGAATGATATATCGAGACGTTGCGTGCCGAGGTAGAGCGAAGAAATAAAAATATAAATAAAAAAATAAAATTCATTCCCCCGAGTGGGGATTGAACCTGCAACCGACGCGTTACAGTCACTTCTTTGTGCCCTACCCCAGCCCTTCATGATTTTCATTTAGTATGATTATTTAAAAGATTATGGCTCTCTTCGCTAATTTCCCCCGTGAACTTCACGATGAATGGGAGAATCTTGATGAATGAATGGAATTAATGGTTTTATAAATTACCTGAGAAGGGTACCTCGTGTTTGAATTGAATAAGGTAAGCTTTAAAGAATCATAAATCATTATATTTCTTCAATTTACTTTTATATTAATAATATATGTTTTTAGACATATTATGTTGGGCAAAAGTATGCGAAACTGTAAACCGATGCTCCTTGGTTCGATTCCCACTCTGGGAAAACTGAATTGGTGGAATGAAATATTTCATAACTTCCTTTCCTCGTTCTGGTAACGAGGTAAAGCGCAGCATAGAGTTCCTAATTCCTAGGTTCCCTCTGTCTACCCTGCTCCGTGATCCCTCACAGCGTGAAAATAACAAAACAAGTAAAATATAAAGGAACAAAAGCATCTAAATATAACAATAAATTGTATTGTTATGACATTCGGAGTAAACGCAGCGGTACTAACTCCAATTTTTCACTTTAATAACTCGGTAATGGAGGAAATGAATATTTTTCTCAGAAATGTTTATTTGATTACACTTTATATGCTAATTTATTTATAATTTAGAAAGGTTTTACTTTATATTTTAGTAAACCAGCGGTCTGTTCCAATTTTGCTTATACTGATCTAATGAGATTAAGTTAGTAGTAGATCAAACGGTTGTGGGTTTGATTCTCACTCGAAGATATGAAATTTTTCATATTTTCATTTCTTGGCTCTGAAAGCAAAGCGCGGCGTTGACTTCTGCAACTCTCCTCTAGAATTCTATGACAAATAGCTATAGTGTCTTAATGAAAATAGTGCCTTAACACCAGGTTCCCTCTGCCTAGCGTGCTACACAGTGTAAAACTAAAAAAATGTAAGTAAATCCTAAAGAAAATTGCATAAAGAATTCCACAATAAAGTTTTTATGAAAAATTAAATATGAAATGTAAAACCTACAAGTGTAAATCTTGTTAAAACGAGAAGCTCGCGAACTAACCAGCGATGCGATAGTATCGTAATTACAAAATAAAAGCACTATATAAAAGTTCGAAACAACTTTTAACTCTGTTGCAGCTTTATATGAGAGTGTAATTTTTTTAAGCCTTTTTTATTAGCTATTTTTTTTATTTAATAAGAGTACGTCGTTGAATGGTATCTGATAGCTTTTTTAAAAGTAAAGTAAAAATAATTAATTCGATCTGAGTTGGCATTGAACCCGCTACCATCGCGTTCGCTATCAGTTCAATTATTTCATATATCTTAAAATGTATTTGTACAACAGACATTTAAAATTATTTGTTTGTATTTCAGTATGTTATAAATAAGTATAACATGAACTTGAAAAAACAGTTATATTAAAATAACATACAGACAAATCAATTATACTCGTATTTACATATATATAGACCAATAAATGTTTTAAGAAGAATTACTAATATATTATTATCTACAGTTTTTTTCATATAACTCGGTAAAAACAATTTTACTGAAACCCAAGTACCGCCGCCGGCACGCGTGCTACTGACGTGAACTACCCCTTCAGGCTTAACTAAGCTACGTATAAAACCCTCTTAACTTAACGTTCCTATAAATATACTGATGCATATAAGAAATTAATATAGTTCACGTGATAATGTTAGATATTTTTATAATTAAATAAAAAATATATGAAAGCAGCTAAAAATATTCTAGAGATATTGATTTTTATTATATACCTAACTGATAGCTTTAGATAGCATATTAATATAAAGAAATGGTCAAAATATTAGATACTCAAAACTATATGAAATTATGTATTTAAATCAGCAGGGTAGGCAGAGGGAACCTAGTGTGAAGACACTCCGTTCCCCACTTTCTGCCAAATTCTGGAGGAATTGCGTGTTGAGTAGCAGAACTGATAAATGTCTCTAATAATGGGTTTCCTTATATATCTTTCACGCACAGACGATCAATTATAATTTTATTATATATATAGATTTATAAGTCACTCATAGTAATTACCACATTTTATATCTAATAGTGTTAAGAAAAAGCGCAGTGTTGAGTTCCCCAGGAAAATTAAGAAAGGAAAGACAGGAAATGTCGCTAGTTCCTTACCAGGATAACTTATACTAGATACTTTTATAGAAATATACATTGTAACAGGAAAAATATCGCCTGTTAAATACTAACTAATGACAAGGCATATTTAAAGTTAACGATCCGTAAAATATTGTAAACGTTTAAAAATATAACTTTGTTTTTCTGTTTCAATAATTGCCAAAATAAAATTGATGATATATTCTTTGGATATTTATTAATTTCTGTGCAATTCACGTATACAGAAGAGCAGAAGAGGGAACCTGGTGTTCCCAACGCAACGTCCATTTTTTTAAGTAAATGTGTGTTGACTGGTGAAACTTAACGTTGGCTTTATGTTCTGAGCAGAGTGAAAAGATTAAAATAATTAAATAGTGCTTTCCAGCGTCAGCAGGATAGGCAGAGGGAACCTAGTGTTAAGATACTCTATTACTCATATTCTGCTGAATACTGTAGGCATTGCGTGGAAGAACTCAACGCCGAGTTTAACCTCAATAACAGAGCAAAGAAATGAAAATATTAAACATTTCATTTCCTCGAGTGGGAATCGAACCCATCTGCACCACGATTGGCCTCTAAATAAATAGTGTTATTACATTTAAAATGTTATTTATTTTGGCGACCGTTCTAATCGGCTTAGCTGATATTCTTGAATTACAAGTATGGTTTCCTAATAACTTACTTAATGTCACTTGAAGTCTGCCATTGACTTTGTGTACGATAAATATTTCATAGAGGAGGGTTTCATAGTAGGTATAGCGTTTGACTGTGAACGCGACGTGTGTGGGTTTGATTCCCACTCGGGGGTATCGAAAATATTTAAATATAGTTATTTAAAATAGTCAAATATTCTAAATTTCCTTCGTCATTTGCTTTATAAAATTGTCGAACTAGACATGGCTATCTTTTCAATATGTAGGTCCCTTCTACCCTCTAAGACAGCGTGGAAGGGAGTAGGGGAGAGAGAGATGTATGAGAATATGAGGCATGAGACAGGTTGTGGGTTCGATTCCGAGTCTACGAAATGAGGCTCCCTCCCCTCTCCGCTCCATACAGCGTGAAGCTGAAGAAAAAAATATCTATATGTGTAAATATATAGCACAAAACCTGCTGTAGTAATAAAAAAACAATAAACAACTGGTCCACCTAAAATACTCACTTGGGCAGCAGATATAGCAGCTGGAATCATATTAGCATCATCACCACTCCTGGAGCTGCGGCTCCCACGATCTGAACCCTCATCCTCAGATTCCGAATGGAACGAGCTGACAGACACCGAGTGTGGGTCACTGAGCTTCAATTTTAAACAGTCACGACGCATTGTGAAGAACTTTATATTATTGTCATGTTTTAAACATATTTTCTTAGGTTTGCTCTTTGGTATCACTTTGGGATTTATTTTGGTTAATTGATTTTTGTTTTTTTTTTATTAATTTTGAATTATTGTGTCATCTGGGGGGTTGGTGGGTGATAATTAGGTTATTTGTGACGTCTTCTGCGTGATTTCCGAGGATAATAGAATTACTGGACTAAAGAAAGAACATATTTAGACAGTAACCTCTATAGGCTTTCACTACCTAATATATGAGGAGGGAAATTATAAAACAGTAATAATAAATATTAAATTGATTATTACGTTTTGGATATTTCACCAAAATTTTTGCATTTCAAATGAATTAAATAAAAAATACAATATAACGAAATATTATTACAAAGACAGAATTTTAAATGTCGTCGTCCAAGTTTTCCATTCCAAGTCAATTTTGAAAATGAAAAGAATGGATTCAAATCAACATTCTTTCAACTGCAACTTCATTATTTTTCCCGCATCCCATACAGAGTGAACCTAGTTAAGACGTTTCGTTCTCCATTTTCAAATAACGCAGAGGAGCTTAACGCCGCGGTTCTACTTATTGAGTTTTACAATTTAATTTTAATTGAAATTTCATGGAAAACACAGCTGCGTGCTAATGCTAGTAATTCACGAAACACTCGGGTCGCCAAGTTAGTCCATCAATCAATATCAGCAAATTGATATCTAATTACATTGTTAAAGCATTTTACGTTTTGATACAACGCATTATGGTTTATAATTCGATATATTATGTTTGATATAACGCAGTGTTCATTATTCGCCTCGGTTGTCACGAACATAACTACCCAGACATAGGGTTCCCATATATTTTTTGGGTAAAAACGGATATTTAGTTTTTTTTTTAATATAAAATCAAAAATAGTGACATTTTTGGGTTATATTTAATTTGGTTTGATCATTCTTTACTTTACTTACAGATATCGAGAAATCAACTTCAACCTAGAATCGATATTAAAATTCTTCTCCATCAAATATCAACACATTGAAAATCATAAGGTTGTTTTTAAAAAGTCTGAACCGTCTTACTGAGAGGCAATGGAAAAATGTTTAAAATTAATTTTAAACAAACGCCTACAAAGTCTAATTTAATTGAAAACACTAACTAAAATTGGACGTGAGACGTATCTCGTATATAAACGAAGCTCTAATCAAGTAAAAAGTTCCGTTATAGAATAAGTTAAGTTATAGAATTTAGTAGGAAATGTTCATATTTTTAATATGAAAAATTATACACATAAAATGATGATAAATTTAATTTACAATATTCTATTAATAGATATATCTATCGTTATGTTAGAAGACAAAAACGATGGAGTCCGAACGAACAAGAACTTTCTTTACCAAAACGAGAAGAAGTGAACTTGGTTAATCACTTCTTTCACCAATTTTCATGTATAAAAAACGCGTGTGAGGCCAGTCAAGGCGCGGGGGCACAATTAAATATAAACGCGACTGCATGCGGGTTCCATCCCAAATTTATATTCTGATAAATGATAAGGGCGCAGGACCAGGCAGAGTGGCGGGAATTAGGGGAGGCCTATGTCCAGCCGTGGACGTTTAAAGGCTGATGGATGGATGGATGAAATGATAAGGAATCACTTATAAATGGGAAATTCCGTAAAAGACCATAAATAATGGCAGACCTACACCGTAACCTTACACTGGTTGGACGAGACAGTTTGGGTGTTAGCGCGTCCGCAACGGTCTCCATGATGACTTTATAACGCGATGTAGCCGGCTTTTACTTCTTTTATATATTATATTAGTTATTTATTAGTCATTATTATTATAATTTATGAATATGATAAAAATATATTTAAATCAGCTTCACGCTGTATCCCGCGGCTTACTGCAGGATAGACAGAGGGAACCTATTAGACATTCCCAGTCCCCACCTTCCGCCCAATTTTTTCAAGGAATTGTGAAACTCAACACAGCTTTTATCTTGATGCCAAAGCGAAGAAATGGAAATATTCATCCTATATCTTATAAAACAAAGTCGCTTTTCGTGTCTGTCTGTTGTTTCTAACTCTTCTTCTTCTAAACCACCCAACGGATTTGGATGCGGTTTTCACCATTAGGTCGAGTATTTCTCAGGGAAGGTTTATATATAGTTTATTATTTGTACATTCTTATGTAAATTAACATAAATACGATAAATGTGTATAAAGTCCTACCCGCTGAGACACTTTGGCGCATGCGCTGCTTTAATGGTAAATACTACATGAAAAAAATGTACTGGAGTATTGTTCCTCTTAATAAGATCTACAAAAAAGTCCGCGATGGCATATTCGTATCTTTTAAGAATAACGTGTAGTGATCATATTTCTGTCTAAAAATAGTAATTTCAATATATTTTTTATTGTGAGGGATATTTTTCCATAATGGTATTAATCCTTATCCTTTAAAATACTTTATTAAATTTCTACGTTAAACGAAGATAAAATTTGCTTTTTAAACTATTTCGAAATTGCGAATAGTTTTAGAGAAAAACGCATTTAATTATTGACACATCACGCCGTTCACACATCAGCTGTATCGACTCAAGTTTCACTTATCCCTTACTCTCAGCATATAAATAAGTATATTAGTTACGTTGGCCATTTAATGTAGATCAAAACTGTCTTTTACTGTTTTTCATTTTAATAAGTACTTTAGAAGTTGTTACAATATCAAAAAATCCTTGCTGCGAAACGGCTCGCCACTCGCCATGCGTCCGCCGCGCCCGCCTGCCTTACACGCATCGGTGGTTCAGTGGTAGAATGCTCGCCTGCCACGCGGGCGGCCCGGGTTCGATTCCCGGCCGATGCATTCTATTTAATTTTCCTCACAGGCAGCCACGTAGTGCTTGCTTTTCATCAGGGACAGAATACCCTCTTCAGCATTAACCACAAGCAAAAAAAAAACCCGCCTGCCTTTATAGCAACGAAGATTTAGATGCGTTTGCACGTATTGGATAATTGGAGTTGAATGTATTATTTCAGCGCGATATATTTGGTTTCATATTTTTTGTAGTAGTTATTAGTAGGTAGGTTTTTGTTTATAATTTCTTCCGTTTAAAAATAGTCATTTAACTATCTAAAAATAGTCATTTAAATATATTTTAATAAGTACTTGAAAAGATTAGTAGCACAGATTTAAAATTACGGTACCTACTAAAAAATCCTTGCTGTGTAAAACAATTGGAAAATCCTTATTGAAACTACGAAAATGCGGGTTGCATTAGGGTTTAATTAATTTTCACATTATCTTAAGTGCTTTGCAAACATACATTATATGAATAATCCAGTAGTAAAAGCGGGCGAAGCCGCAAGGGGGTCGCTAGTAAATAATAACTCATTCCTCGAATGGGGATCGAACCCACAACGTTTATATAATATTAGTTATTTATTAGCCATTATTATATTAATTTATGAGTATGAAAGCTAGCTATGGATGATTTATTTCGTGATTATGACGCAATAATGGTTTGGTTTGATGGAAATTAGAATAAATCTCTATGCAAATGTATTGAAAGGCGGTGGTTGCGTGGTTGGTTGTATAGTTTCTCACTGTAGCGTGATAGCAGGTTGTTTTCTTTTCGATTTTTAATAATTTTCAATTACAGGAAGTCTAATTATAAGAGAATCCAAGTTTTGTTTAAAATAAAATTTATTTTCTCTTTAAAAAATAGAATTGATCTCGAACTTGAATTCGAGTCATAAATGTCAAAACTGAATAGATAAAAGTGCAATTCTTTTACAACCTAAAATCGCTTATACACTGGAAACCCCACATAAATATAAAACGATATAAAGTATTAAAAATATATTTTAAGAATTTCTCAAAGTAAATATTAATATAAATACATGCATGTACTTTAGTACCTACATATTTCTAAAAATGTTCTGTAAACATTTTTAAAATATTTCAACCGAGTACGCCTCGCCGTCGCTGTATGAAAGGCATTCAGATAGGGAATAAGAATTCTAAATATTAAATCTTCAAGTAAAAGTGCTTTAAAAGTGCAGGCTTACGTGATTTCTACTAACAACTTTTAAATATGAGGTTAGTCGTGGCGCAGTGGTGCAAGTGTGTGACTTTAAACGCTGGTTATGGATTCGATCCCCACTCGAGGAAATTAAATATTTATTTAAATTTATATGAACATTTCTGGTATCGAGGCAAAAGCGCGGCGGTGAAATCCTCCGCTAGGCCGAAATGCCTCCAAAATTCGGCGGAAAACGGAGAACGGAGTGTGATTTCGGAGTGTTATATATGGGCAAAATGCGGATAAATGAAATTTCATTTAAGATGGAAAGAAACCGCGGTATTAAACTCCGGCCTGATTGCAATACATTTTAAACAGCGTAAGGAGTATGACTTTTTGAAGATTGTAAATTATGGCTAGTAAAAGTTTCATATAAAAAAAATAGTGTTGTAGAGATAAAAGATTTTACTTAAGTACAACTATAGCAATTAAAAATCCCCTCAAGGGAATCTACAAAGAGAATGGTAGAGGCGAAAGGGTTTTTTTTACGCTGTATCGCACACAGCAGGGTAGGCAGAGGAAACCTAGTGCTAAGATACTTCATTGCTCATTTTCTACTGACTTCTGGAGGCATTACGTTTTGAATAGCGGAACTCAACGCCGTGTCTTGCCTTTACACTTGAACCAAGAAATGAAAATATCAAATATTTCACTTCCTCAATCGGGAATCTAACCCACACCCCACTTAATACCGCTGCGCCAAAACTGGATTTTCAATTAGGTATGTAATATATTACATAGAAATGACAACAATATAGCGCAACGAAATTAAAGGGAACTAGAAACGAATAATCGATTAACATTATATTTAGAATGTCCTTGCCGATTTTATTGTAGGTGCGTTAAACGTTATGTTTCTTATTCATCTGTATGGAATTTAGTGTTTATGTCCGCGTTGGCTCTGTCTTCCAGCTATTAGACTTCAAAATTAATTTATTAGTTTATTTATTATAATTATAATTATTATATTTCTAGGTTAATAATACTATTTAAAATAAAATTGTATATATTTTATTATTAAATAAAGAATTGTGTAGTTCTAGCGGGCGAAGCCGCGAGCGGCATATCTCTCGAATCATGAAAAATCAGAAAATCGATTAGTCATTTATCACACGCTTTCACCGCCTTCCATTAGGTATAACATATAAAAGCTGCTTAACACAAATATTAAAATGACCTAAAAAAATATAATTTTAAGTAACATTTAAAGAAAAACAGGAAGCAAGTCTTAAATACGTCTACTACATCCGCTTTACGCACACAGGAGTTCAACAGAATACCGGAATTCAAGAGAATATCGAAATAAAAATAATTTATTCCCCCTAGCTGGATTCAAACCCACAAAAGTCCCATTTACAGACTGCCCCCACTGCACCACTACGGCATATAATAACACACAAAAACACATTATTTTTCACAATCTCAGAACCAATGTGTTTTATGTCTGCCTGAAGACATTCCATTGGATCCAACCTTCGGTATAATCGATATCGTAAACAATTTCGATACATCGATCAGTTTACATTTCAATTAATTCGGATGTTTTAGTATAATTTATTAGTTTAAGGATTTCGATCGGTCTTGTCTTTACTGCGTTTTATATATTACTGGCTTTTTCCTGCGGCCTCGTCCGCGTGGGCATTTGGAAATAACTAAGTTTTATATGACACATGAGTCAATCGAAGTTTTCGACGTAATCCTGACCGCAGGTACCATGGGCTAATTGTGGCACAGGGATTGTGGGTTCGATTCCTACTCGACGAATTGAAATATTTAATATTATTATTTCCTAACTCTGGTAAAGAAGCTCTTCGTTGGGTTCCGCCAATCAACACAGAAGTCAGCGGAAAGTGAGTAAAGGAAGCTACCCATTCAAAGTTAAATGTGTTTTATTATTATAAAAAAACATTATAATAAAGGAAGATATAATTTTTAACCCTAAAATATATTAAATATCAGGAACGTTCAATCGCTATACTAACTCGTCTACGTAGAATTTAATCTAAATTGCTAAAATCATTACTTAACTTATCCCGGGAAGAGCAAAGCTTTGCTTGTTTAGTCATAAGCTTTGCATAATAATAATGTTATAATATAAAATACCTTTATGGTATAATTTTAATCTATATATATTATATAAAATTCCTGATACTGATATATAATAGATACAGATAGAGATAGATAGTGCATAGTCGAAACTACTGAAAAGGGGAAATTTAGTTTATACTCGTAGCTTCCTTAGGTAAGGTACGGAAGTAATAAGAAGGGATTTCCCGAAATTATTAAATATATGGGTAACAACAGGATTTTTTGATGTTTTGTATGTACTCTACGCAAATTAAGTATAGAAAAAAAACAATTTTTCACGAAAATAGTGAAAAATAACTGCGATAAAACGATAAAAGCAAGAAAATAGACCAAAAAAACTGTCACCAAGTTCACCTTTAAAGGCATTGTTTAGTGACACGTCTCTCTATTTTACTTTTTTTCAAGATTTCTTATATATAATTCAGTAACTTTAATTGTTTCAAAACCAAACATATCATTTATCACAATCAAATTCACTGGTTTAACAGTTACAAAGGAACAAAAGAACGGACATTTATACATACATGAATAAGCACTGAAAACATAACCCTCCCTTGGAGTTTGCCGCAGTCGGGTAAAAAGATAATGGGAAAAGAACAATAAAACGCAGACTGTTTACTCCGAACACGCAATATCGTGATATCGTACTCGTATCGCGGGAAGGACGCGTGTTATCATATTTCTAGTTGCCCTTCAGCTACCTGTATAATATACCTTTAGGATGTGATTTTTTTTATATATAATATTTACTTTACATTAAACAATTAATTACAGATCAATTAATTATGTAATGTTTCACGCTGTATCCCGCACGCAACGAGGGAGCCTAGTGTTAAAATTACTTTGCTGTGGTGGCATGGCAAAACGCGGCGTTAAGGAAAATGGGGAACGAAGTGTCTAAACACTAGGTTCCTTCTACCTACCCTAGTGTGCGGGTTTTAGCGTGAAGATATAGAAAAGATATTACACTTATGCTAGTCATCGTTACTTTGTGTTCCCAATTATTTCCTGTTTCCGTAGAAAATTCTAGAAATGCTTTTTTGTACCTGCACTCTTTAATTAATCTACATCCTAAATATGAACTTCAAGTTCAGTAGTTTTAGCTATGTGTTTTGTATTACTTGTTAAAATTATAAATACTCGTATGTCTATGTAAATATTTTTAATTTTAATTGAATTACCTTATTTCATATCTAAATTATTGAAATTGAATAAAATATGTTTAAATATTATATGGACATAGTAAAACAACATTGAGAATATCTATCTACAATATATATAACAACAGTTGAAATTCAAGGATATATATTTATAAATATACTAAAATGTACCGGAATTTATACAATACGTTGTTTTCCGTGGTACTCGAGTCATCTGGCTAACGTCAAAACCAATCAGGATTGCAGACATTCGAAGACAGAGCCAACACTGCTTCCAGGAGCATATTTGAGTTATAATAAAACGGAAAGCAAGGTTTTAGTTACGAAAGCCGTCATGGCACTGGCATCCATTGTAAACGGGACGGTGGTGGGTTCGATTTCCACTCAACGAAATGATTCATTTAATACTTTAATTTGATGGTTCTGATAGCAAGGTAAAGTTTAATACTGAGTGAGTTAGACTGTTCAACAGGATTGTTTTGAAAATTTGACAGAAAGTGGGGAGACGGAGAGTTTTAACTCTCTACATGTCTGCTCTACGGAATACAACGTGAAGCTCAAAAGAAACGTACCACTAAATTTAAGAAAAATATCCTGTTTTTCGGATTAAAAGTATATTTTTTCAACTGTCTCTAGCTACTGAACGTAGGGAAAGGTCTCTTAACCCCATAAGAACATTAAATATTTAAGCCTTTAAGGTCGCTAAGGGAAACGCAATTATAACAAAGCTTTTCATTTTGTTCCTTTATGAATTAAAATCGTCGTTTACTGTCTGAATGTTTGGGATATGTTGTTTTTTCTGTTTGTTTTCATTTTCATGCATCTTACGCATTGTTGGGCTAAGCGGAATTAGAATTAGTGATAAATCTCTCCGTTCTGCATTTTAAAGCCATTTTTTTAAAAAGGCGGTTGATACCTGAATGGTAGTGGAACCTAATGTGGTACTGTTATCATCATGAGGCAACGAAATTATTTTTAAGCTAAAACATACCGAACAAGAATCGAACCTACATCCAACACGTGTTCAATCAACAATTTTACTCAGTGTATTTTCCTATTATACCAATGAATTCTTTAGATTTTCAGAAAATTATCACACAAAAACCAATCTCAAATCTTACACAAAAATAATCCTTTGCACACCTATTATTATCTGCAAATGAAATTTTGCCGCTTTTATTATTTTCACGTATTTAAAGTCATTAATTGCTATCACGTATTATAATTATATTAATTGTCACTTTAAAACTTTCATAGAAAAAAAATTGTTAAATAGAATAAATATGTATTTTTCTATTATAATTTTCTAATAATTAAAAATAATACTTAATAAAAGCTTAACAAATTAATAAACAAAAATAACGCTTTTAAAAGAAAAATAATGAAAAAGAAATCCACCGGAAAAGTTGGTAAACAAAATAGGCTGAGAGCGATCCCGAAACGCACGCATCAGACAGACGCCACACCGATAATATTATACATATATAGAGAAAACACATCAAAAACCACAAAATAACACAACATATTTATAACTGAACTTATTTTACATTAAAAATATATATTATTTTCATTAAAATATGTCATATTTTAATATATTTAGTTTAATTTTCTCACACGAAGTCCATTTTCTATAGGAAATTTCGGGAGCGTCGCGACGGCCACGTACAGTGGCGCCACGCGCGGCACTGGCTTAAACCTCGCTACCACCGTAGAATATCTCAAAACCATGGCCTTTATTGGTATAGGAATAAAGGTTATATTGCGGTATACTATTAATATATGTGTTTGTAGGGCTGTCCCTTTTGTTCTGTACACGTTTGCTCGACTCCTTCCAGCGGATTCTGTTTCATTACGTACAAAATCGTTATTAACTCTCATTACTAGGGGTAAGTACTTAATTAGTTTATAGAAGTTTAGTATCGATATTTATTTTGTTTATTTATTATGTTGATGTTTTTTGTTTTCAGGTTCACACTGTATCCCGCTTGTAGCAGGAGTGGAACATAGTGTTAAGACACTCCGCTCTCTACTTTCCGCTAAAATCTGAAAATAGTTCAGTGGTCGAATTAAACATTGCGCTTTATGTCTCGATACCAGAGCGTAGAAAATATTAAATATTTCATTTCCTCGAGTGAGAATCGAACCCGCAACCAATCGCTTTTACAGTCACACGCTTGTGTCACTGTCACGATTGAACTCTGAAAAATTTAAATTTATTTAGGATAATTTAAAAATTAATATTATATTAACTTAAACAAATGACAAATAAAAATATTTCCTAATTATTTTAATTAACATACTTCTTTTAAACGGATTAATCTTTTTTGGTCAAGCCAGCCAGCCTGTCGGCGTCTTTTGCTTTTGTCTTGACCTTGTATAAGCTGCCCCATAGAATCTTTTAGGAAGCTATTTTTTTACCTGTATTGGATTACAGTCAGTTTTTTTGCTATAAAAAGAGGAAGTCATTTAGAAATATTCAATACAGTATATTGCAAAAATCAAATAACATTTGACGTAATAATATAAAAAAATAGTTCTACATAATATGTACCCTTTTTTAGCTTTACACTCCGTCCTATATATAGCGGGATAGGCAAAGGGAACCTGGTAACTTAGTATTGAGGTATTCCATTCCCATTAAAACTATTTCCGTTCCCCATTTTCCGGTAAATTCGAGGCATTAGGCTTTAAATCAACCAAAATATTACATATTTCATTCTCTCGAATGGGAATAGAACCCACAACCATTGCGTTTGCAGTCACAGGCTTCTGCCACTACGCCACAACACCCTCTTATTAAAAATCTATAATCCTCTAAAATCGCTCTACTTTAACCCTATTACTTTTCCCGTATAAATTTTCAATTGTCAAAGGGAACAGCTATGACCTGATCACCAGATAAGTTTATTATGTTCCATGGTAATTTTATTGTGGAGTTTCAAAGAGTAATATCGAACGCGAAGGCTCTGTGACCTACTTCCCGAGTTCAGTTATTGACAACGTTAAATATTTATAGTTATTCAATATTTATAGTAAATACTGTAAGATTGTACTGCGATATTGAGAAAATTATCAAGAATATTCCATATTTTATGAGATGGCTAGAGAGTATAATAACAAATCACTAGTTTATCTAATCGGAACGTAGAGTGTTTTGTTTTACGGCGCTGACGGAACCCTAAAAATGGAAGCCGAATATATGAATATAATTTTGTTAACCTGTCCGTGTGTCAAGACCATTTATCTCGAGATCGCGTGGTTGTATAAAGTTAAAATTAATATCAGATATTTCTCTATACCTAGAAGCACAGAAGAAAATTTAAATATTAGCATCTAAGTTGAAGCAATCAAAAGATATGAGCATTTATGCTTCTGGTGCATTTTGTATGAAATTCTCCTCGTGAGGGGCCCAAGCGTGTGACTGTAAACGCAACAGTGGGTTTGATTCCCACTTGTGAAAATGAAATATTTAATAATTATTAATAAAAGCGAAGTCGAAAATTCGGGTTCGGGTAGGTTCCCTCTGCATACCGATATATCTAAAAAAAATAATAAACCACCTAGTAAAAAATTAACATATGACTATGAGTTTAATCACACATACCAACTTCTACCCCCAAGGATATCCAAATAAACTTTCATTTCTACTTTTATTAATAATTTCACTATAGAATTTTTTATCGACTTTAATTCCGAAGAAAGTTATAAGAACATTCATTTCCTAGGAGGTTTTAAAGTTTTCCTTCGAGCGAGCCCCAAGATTGCAGCTCGTCGAGGATTTGCTGGTGGTTTCATTTTATTAAATTGAAACCCTTAACGAGATGTTACAATGTTATTTTGAAAGTTATTATTGTTTGATGAAAAAGGAGAATAAAACTGGTCAAATGCGAGTCGAACTCGCATACCGAAGGTTCCGTACAAATTTCAGAATTGTATGAGTATGTCAACAGCATATATAATATTTAAAAGTTGACAGAACGAATATAGTGTAAAAACACTCCGTTTACCATTTTCCACCCAATTCTGGAGGCATTGCGTATAGAGTGTTAGAATTGAACGCCATAATGAAGAAATGAAAATATAGTTTTAATGAAATATTTCAATTGTTCGAGTGGGGATCGAACCCACAACTTGCTCTGCGCCGCGACTGGCCTCAACAACCATATATTAAAAAAAAATGTTAGAAAAAATCTCTAATTTAAAAAAAAACCTTACTTATTAAATACATAGAGTCACATGTGTTCGTAGATTATTTACACATATTATGTTTCATAGTCTCTCGACATATTAAGTCGAGGCACGTAGGACGCGGGCGTAGGAAGCCAGTGAAATACACGGGACTAATGTTGTTAATTTTGTAGTATGTATTCATTTTTATTTGAGTCTCTTAAATATATAATTTATTGGTAATTTAATTATTTCTTTAACAATACAGAGAACCGCCGAATTTTCTAGAAGTTAGTTTTACGTAATTTATATGTATGTGGAAGGGGCTTAACGCCGCGTTTTGGAGAAATGAGAATTATTTATTTTTCTAGACATTCCCGGTAAAATGACCTATGTAATAAGCATAAGCTAGGGGCCAGTCAGTTGGCTATCGCTTAGTTATTTAGTTAGGATTTAAAACAAATATTAGTTTAGGTAAATATGACATTTGCAGCGTTGACTTTCCCCACTCAACACACAATGCCTTCAGAATTGGGCAAAAATGGTGCACGAAGTGTTTTAACACTAGATACCCTCCGCCTATTACTGTGTGCGGGATACAGCGTGAAGCTGAGTAATTAAACAAAATAATTCTAATAGAGCTATGCAAATATGTTACATACCTATTTAGGGTTAGGTTCGAAATATGTGAAATATGTGGGTACATGAGTTTAATTAGATGCTATCGATCTCAATTGATCTAAGCCTTTCTATAGAGATATTTAGATTTACATACATTTGTTCATATGTACGTACATAAAACACCGTTATTATACAGCTTAAGTATTAGGTATATTTATTGATTTTTTAATAGGTTGTGAATTCGATTCCCACTCGAGACAATGAAATATTTAATATGTTAATTTTTTGGCTATATATATTTATACACAAAACCTCCATAATTTCGCGAAATGTGGCAAACGGAAGTATCTTAATTGGAACGGAGTGTCCTAACACTAGGCCACGTTTCCTACGCTGCTAAGCGAGAAAAACAAAGCTGTAAAAACTAAAAGAAAGACCACAACCCCCACCAAGTGTCAGTCAGTCAGTCATTCAGTGAGGAATGCGTTAAAATGCGCAAATTACTAGAATACATGATCTAAGACTGTTTTCTATGACGTCACACCTCTATTTCTAGAGCAAAGTTTATTTTATACCTCTAGTTTACAAATCCAAATGTTATTTATAGACGCTTCCAGGCTATTTGTGGTTTTATATCCGTGACTGATTTTATTACTTTAAAAACATAAATTAAGTTATTTTTGTCTATGCCCGAACGTAATGTTATGCTAATTATTTCACTTGAAAAGTATCTAAATTTAGAAAAAAAAATTTTTTTTTTCTTTTTCCCTAGCCTGCACCATCCCATTGTTGGGCAAAGGCCTCTCTCCACTTCTTCCATTCTGGTCTATTTCGCTCTATTGAGCACCAGTCAGGCTTAAAATGGTCCAGCTTGTCTCGCCATCTCCGTTTTGGTCTGCCAATTCTCCTTTTAAATAAAAATTATATATTTTCTTTTTTGTTTCATTCAAGATTCATTCGTTTTAATATTATAAACATTAAAAAAATTCCAACTGCGATACGATGGCTAGTTGTTTATGGCCGGAAAGAGAGGGAAAATCTCCTACTACTCTCCTAGAAGTAAAGTAGTTTCGTTTTCCGCTCTCCGCCGGAAATTGAGACACATTTTGGGTAGCGTAACTTAACAATGCTCTCTTCTTACCTTTCAATAAATCAATATCAATATCTCTGTGAATAATAATATATTTAACAATAAACTGCAATAGCTTGTAGCGACGTAGATCGAGTCATTATATAACGGATGGCGCTACGGAAATTGATCTAGGAGTGTAGCAGAACATTTAGTTGATAGCGATTTAAATGAAGAAGAATTCAATTAAAATTATGAAATATTGATAAGAGGCGAAGCGCGGCGTTAAGTTCCGCCATTCAATAGGCAATGGTGATTGATGTCATTATATTATTTGTTTTCATATATCTGTCAACAACAGATGAAGCAGCAAAAATAATGCAGTGTTTCTCAACACTAACACTAATAATTATATTTTTTAACATGATTAGAATCTAACCAAACTGTCAGCAAATTACCCTTGAAGTGTATTCTTTCCTATAAAAAAAGAATCGTCAAAATCAAAATCGATTCACGAATCGTCGAATTGATAACCTCCTCCGTTAACAGAAGTCGGTTAAAAAGGAAAAAGTTTAAGATTAACAGTCGGTACCAATTTAACTTTTACTGGGCTCCTTGGGTAGATTTAATTGGCAGAAAAGTTATGAAAGGAACCTTTGAAAGATTTATGAACACCTATTCAACAATAGTCACTTTTATGGCAATTTCGTCGATTTCTATTTTTTTTCAGCTTTACACTGTATCCCGTACACATCAGGGTAGGCAGAGGCAAAGTAGTGTTAAGGCACTCCGTTTTCCCTACTTCTGGCGAATTCTGCAGGCATTGCGTGTTAAGTGGCAGAACTCAACGACGCGCTTAGCTTCGACACCAGAGCGAAGAAATGGAAATATAAACGTAAATAAATATTTCACTTGCTCGGGTGGGGATCGAACCCACAGCCGTCGCATTACCCTCAAATTATTTTTTATTTTACAATATGCCTTAATATAGTTGTCGCTGTGATAAATTTTCATTATTGTAATGTTACACTAACAAGGTTTAGACGAATCGTTTGACGTAAGAAACATCTAAATCCGCCAATCCGTTTAATCTCTAATAGGAACAAACATACATACCTACATAAAAAGACTGATAAACATCTAACTCTACTTTGCGTCGCGCAGCCGGGTAAACTATAACGTTAAAATAAAACTAAAAAGAATAGGAAAAAAGAAGTAAATTCTTACTAAATTAACATTCTTATAATAAATAGAAATTGTAGAGAAACAAAAGTATTTAATATATATATTTTAACTGTATAGTTAAAATGGTATAGTTAACTTGCTTACTTAACCGTAGGTAGGGTGTTCATGACCCAAAAATGTTGGCAGCAACTCAAACATCCTCTGTCTGTATATAAACATTGCAGTGTACTTTTGTGGATTTTACGAATCAATCGTTAAATATACAAACGAAAATGTAATTTTTATTGTATATAGTTAATAATTATTAATTATTATTATATTATATTTAGCTGACTCAGACACTCAACACGCAATGTCTCAAGAATTCTTCGAATATTGGGGAACAGAAGTATCTTAACACTAGGTTCCCAGGTTCCCTCTGATTGATATGTTGGTGAAGTTAAAAGTTCTTGAAAGTGGGTAGATAACGGAGTGTCCGGACGCTAAAGTCTCTCTACTTACTACTAGTCCCTGTTATTAAATATTTAAAAGCGAAATATTTAAAAATTTGAATAAGTTCTAGATTTGATCGATGTGAACAATATAATATAAAGTAAATTATTTTTAAATAACGTTTTATAAATGTTGTTATTTTAAAACTATTTTAACACTTTGAATTCTCAGAAGAACTTATAGCTTACTTTTGAACTTAGAATTCTTAGATGTTCTTAGAGTTTCTATACGTTTATACGAAAAATTTAAAAGCGAATTTCAATAAACTAAAATACGAATTAAAAAAACTAATTTATACACAGATATAATAATTAAAATCGAAATACAACAGAAAGTCAGTACTAAATTTCATAAAACGCTGATAGCGATCAATAGTTTACGAGATATTTCGTAACAAACCAACACGAACAGACCAAGGGCGCAGTAACATTAGATTATGTACCTGCGCTGTGATATTAACGATCTACAACAGATGTTGCTGAGATAAACGGGTCAAAGGTGTTAGATACAGACATACATACATAGGTGTGCGATTTAAAATAAAAGTTCAAATATGTTTTATATATTTAAACATTATGAATCCATCCCGTATATTAAAAATTTGCCAGTAAGCTTTCTTCTTATTTCTTAAGATATACGTAAGTATATCTTCTATCACTCACTGTTCACTTTCTAGGATAATCTCACTACTTTTTACTTGGTAAGTAAAATATAAGTGAAATATTAAACTATTTTCAAGACCACCTTAAAAAATAAGAATTGAATATGGTTCCAGTCTGTTGTGTTATTATAAAGAAGTTTAAAAATATATATGTAAATTTCATCCACCAATGATAATAAGGTGTCAAATTAATGGATAAAATCCGAAACATCCAACTGCGCTCTCGGCTATGAAAGCCGCTGTGCTGAAATGGGACTGGGCCGGACACGTCTGCCGCATGCCTGAAGAATCTTGGGCGAAATCTTCTACCAAGTGGATTCCGAGCTCTAAAAGGAGAATTGGCAGACCAAAACGGAGATGGCGAGACGAGCTGGACCATCATAAGCCTGACTGGTGCCTAATAGCGCGAAACATACCAGAATGGAAGAAGTGGAGAGAGGCCTTTGCCCAACAATGGGATAGTTCAGGCTAGGGAAAAAAAATGATAATAATATTTCAAATATGTATTTTAATGGATAATCTTATATATATTTGATTTATTTAATTTTGAACACCCCTATAATTTTTAGTGCCTTAAGCTTGACCTATTTTATTTTACTACTGAAAACGCTAGAATGCGCCGTAAAACATTCATAAAAAGGTTATCATAATGTTATTTAAAGTACAAAGAAACTAAATTAGTTTTTTATAGACACAGTTTATCTACGTACCTATCCAGTTAAAAATATTATATTTATATTATGTTTTAATAAATCTATACATATTTTTATACGAAAGGGCAGGCAGAAAGGACCTAACTCGAGACATTTCCTGATTCGAGACATTGTACGTTCAGTTGCTGAACTCGTTCAAAAATTAGACATTTCGGAAAATATCCGTATATTAAATCCTTTTATCCTGCTTATAGCAAGGTAGAGGTAACCTAGTATTAAGACATTCCACTCCCCACTTTAAATATTAATAAAAAAATAGTTTATTTCCCCAAGTGGGAATTGAACCACCATCTCGTTACAATCATACCTCCATGGTATTACATATATAATAAATATAATTTATATTCTAATTTAATTTTCAAGCACACATGAAATCACTCTTTAGTCAACAGTCAACGAACTACGCATGCGCAGAAATACATCAAAATGCAAATTAACTAATTTATATAGTGAATTAGATTAATTCAATTTCCGCCCAAACGGGAACAGATGTAAAACAATTTCCTTTTTAAAACTCTACGGCAAAAAGGTTTTGGTATTTAATTTATAAAGATTTATTAAGATAATTATAAGTAATTAATATCTATGGTGAAGAGTTTGTTTGGTTGGACGCTCTAATCTCAGGAACTGGTTCAATTTGAAGCAAGATGACCCGTACCTCCTTAGGGGCAGGAGATGTTATACTACGAAGTGGACTACATAAGATAAAAGATATTTTTTTATTAGCATTTACAGCACGGTAGGTAGAGGGAACCTGGGAACCTCGTGTTAAGATGTTGTTCCCCAATATTTCGCTACGACAACCTGTAGTTACGACATACTTTAGTAATGAAAGATCAAAATTTACACTCTAATAATTCAAATTATGATAAATAGGCCACATTTAATATCGACTATTTTTTTCCTCATTCAAGAATATGAAAGTAGAAATACTTCTATGTATTTGTTTTTAATGTTATTACTTTTTATTGTTAAACCTGCCATGCAAATTTGAAATTTTCTTTTATTAATTACTTTTATTAAAACATTTTTGTTGGCTTCATTCATTCATTGGTGCACATAGCAAAGTAGGCAGAGGGAACCTGGGAACATTATGTTAAGCACTTCGTTTCCATTAAGATATTTCTCGTCTTCTTCCTGGCATTAATCCCAGCTAATGCCAGGGTCTGCCATTAGAATATTTCTCATATGCATACGTATTTATATTTACTTAATTTTGTTCAGGTTCAACTGTATCCCCCTTATAGCAGGGTAGGCAGAGGGTGCCTAGTGTTAACTTATGCCAAATGTCTTAAGACACTCCGTTGAAATAATATACTATTAATATCTATTTTCATATTATATTTATATGCTGTAATATGTTTTTACTCATATGAGATCATAATGGCTCATCTAAGAGTCATCAGTCAACGGACGCTTCCTATCTTGTTAAACCAAGACATGTGGATTTGTTGTAATCCTTTAATATTATCTTTCGTACGTCCTTATATCAAATTACATTAATATATAAAATAACTCCATCCTAACTCAGTAGATAATTAGTCAAGTAAGTAGTCTCTTACTGTTTTCAGATCGAATCCTTAGATACAATAGGGTAAAAGATACTATGTTTATAATAATTTTTGCAGATAAAAAAATCTAAAAAGAATGGAAGAGCACCAAAATTGAAATAAACAATTAATAAGAATAAATAAAAAAAATAAACTTTACTACTTTGTTTAAACAGTACTTATGGTATTTAATACAATTTTATTTTCAAATTCACGTTATATACTGGCTATCAAAGTCAAAGTCAAAGTCAAAATATCTTTATTCCATAAAAATGCTTAACATTTACTTGGACATGTCATAAAAGTAGAAAAATATGCAAAACAAAATAACCAAAAAAAATTGTGCAATTATAACTTGAAAAAAGCCCGTTTAAATGGTTGAGCTCATGAGAAGATACAGGCAAAGAAACTCATGGCCACTCTTTACTATATATAGCAGGGTAAACAGGGAACCTTTTGTTAAGACACTCCCTTCTCCACTTTCCGCCGAATGAAGGCATTTTGTGTAATGGCGAATCTCAAGTAGCGCTTCTGCCTTAGTACCAATTGCTGAAAATGCAAATGCTAATATTAATAAATAATAATTAATAATTAATTGAGAAATCGAAGTGGGAATCGAACCCATAACCGTCGCATTACAGTTATACGCTTGTGCCTCTACGTCACGACGGCCTCAAATAAGTATAAAATACCCTCATAATTAGCCAATTCCATACATTCCTTAAATTTCAGCTATTTAATATTAAATACCAAATAAGTCATTCCTTAACAGTTGACCTTTCCTTTTCTAACAATGAAATACTATAAATATATACGAACATCGTTGTGGCACGACTGGAATAGCGGCGATTGTGGGTTCGATTTCGACTCGGGCAATATCTTTTTTTCCATTTCCTAGCTATGATAAGAAGAAAAATCTCGACAATTAACATTTAAAAAAATAAATATTTTGAAATACTTCATAATAAAAACAAAAAAATATTAATCTGTTTAATTTTCATAGTCGCTACCGACCTAATATTTCTCAATATTAATTAAGAGTTCATAAAAATGACGACTCATATTTCAATAGATACATTAGGTATATTAAAAATACTAAATAGAATGGAAAAATGACTCTTTAGGGTTCCGTACCTCAAAAGATAAAAACAGAATCCTTATTTTAACCCTCACTTTATTTTTAAATGACATGGTTTTTTATATTATTAGCAGAGAAAGAGAGAGAGAGACAAATAATAATAATCGAGTATTATTAAAAGAAAATAAAAGTGCGGATATTGTTTAATAATATCTTCTTTCTTCTTATTATAAGCTTACTATAAATATTGCATAACGGCGCAAATTCTTTGGCATTGGCATTAGTTTTAAAATAGCGCACACGTGTTGATATGAAAATGTTTTTTTTTATATAATTATAACTAGATTAGAAATAATATTTTTAATAGATATACTTATCTTTTTATTTATTAATAGAATATATTATAATATATTTTGCATTGCTACACAGACGCATAGAGAAGACTAAAAAAAAATAATTTGATATGTAGGTGAAAGGTGGCATTTCTGGAAATTCGTACGGGAATGAAAATATTTAAAAAAAAACAGGATTTTCTATTTAACGTGCTAAAGTCATAGGCGACACTTAAACCTAATATAGAAAAGTCCATGACACGTCATAGTTCTTCCTAGATTGCGCAAGAAATATTTAAAAAAAACAATATTTTATAAAGTAACCAAAATTCNCTAATGTAATAGATTGTACCATTGATTTTGAAAAGAGCAACTGTTGAGTTTCTTGCCGGCTCTTCTCAGCAGAACTGCCTTCCGAACCGGTGGTAGCTTTTTGTTCATATGTTCATTCGACGATTCAAAAGTGCTTATTTATAAGTTTATTTGAATAAAGAATATTTTGAATTTGATAAGAATAAATAAAAAAAATAAACTTTACTACTTTGTTTAAACAGTACTTATGGTATTAAATACAATTTTATTTTCAAATTCACGCTATATACTGGCTATAGCAGGGTAAACAGGGAACCTTTTGTTAAGACACTCCCTTCTCCACTTTCCGCCGAATGAAGGCATTTTGTGTAGTGGAAAAACTCAAGTCGCGCTTCTGCCTTGGTACCAGGGCGAAGAAATGCTAATATTAATAAATACTAATTAATTGAGAAATCTAAGTGGGAATCGAACCCATAACCGTCGCATTACAGTTATACGCTTGTGCCTCTACGTCACGACAGCCTCAAATAAGTATAAAATACTCTCATAATTAGCCAATTCCACGCATTCCTTAAATTTCAGCTATTTAATATTAAATACCAAATAAGTCATTCCTTAACAGTTGACCTTTCCTTTCCTAACAATGAAATACTATAAATATATATGAACGTCGTTGTGGCACGACTGGAATATGGGTACGGCGGATGTGGGTTCGATTCCCACTCGGGGCAATATTTTTTTCCCATTTCCTAGCTATGATAAGAAGAAAAATCTCGACAATTAACATTTAAAAAATTAAATATTTTGAAATACTTCATAATAAAAACAAAAAGTTATTAATCTGTTTAATTTTCATAGTCGCTACCGAACTAATATTTCTCAATATTAATTAAGAGTTCATAAAAATGACGACTCATATTTCAATAGATACATTAGGTATATTAAAAATACTAAATAGAATGGAAAAATGACTCTTTAGGGTTCCGTACCTCAAAAGATAAAAACAGAATCCTTATTTTAACTCTCACTTTATTTTTAAATGACATGGTTTTTTTATATTATTAGCAGAGAAAAAGAGAGAGAGAGAGAGAGAAATAATAATCGAGTATTATTAAAAGAAAATAAAAGTGCGGATATTGTTTAATAACATTTTCTTCCTCTCATTATAAGCTTACTATAAATATTGCATAACGGCGCAAATTCTTTGGCATTGGCATTAGTTTTAAAATAGCCCACACGTGTTGATATGAATATGATTTTTTTATATAATTATAACTAGATTAAAAATAATATTTTTAATATATATACTTATCTTTTTATTTATTAATAGAATATATTATAATATATTTTCCATTTCTACACAGACGCTTAGAAATTCTTACGGGAATGAAAATATTTAAAAAAAAACAGGATTTTCTATTTAACGTGTTAAAGATATAGGCGACACTTAAATAGAAAAGTCCATGGCACTTCATAGTTCTTTCTAGATTGCACAAAAAATATTTGAAAATTCTATATTTTTTTATAGTAACCAAGATTCTTTTTAACTGTTTATAAAATTATTTAAATCGTATTAAAATACACCAAAAAATATAACACAGGTAAGTTTTAACTCGTTTTCCTGGCTTCTTGGTAATTTATGAGAACTAAAAATGTAATTAATGAGAAAAAAATATTATGTCACTTTTTATGGTAGTACTTGAGTACTTGTTATCAATAACTCGTTTACTTAATTTATTTACACAGTAAAAATACATACATAAAATTAAAACGTCTGTTTGTTATATTAGCTTCACTTCACGCTTCAGCAGAAGGAACCTCAAGACACTCTGTTCCCCACTTTCTGCCGAATTCTGGAGGCAATAAGTTGAGTAGCGGGACTCAACGCCGCGCCTTGCCTCGACATTGGAGCGAAGAAAAAAATAAATATTTCCTTTCCTCGAGTGGTGATCGAACCCACAACCAGACGGTTTTGCAGGACACTTTGTGCCTTTGCGCTATCACTGGCCTCTTTGAAATCAGAACCCCCTTTTACAGAAGTCGGTTAAAAATATCTATGAAATTGCTAATTTTAATTTGATATATTTAAAAACGCAATAATATATGTCTACGAAGTCGTGTAATATAATATGTTTTTACAGTTATATTAAGAAATCAGAACAAGCTTCCATCATTAAAAGTGAATTAATTGCATTTTTATAAAACATCGAATAAATGAGTTGAATAAGTGTTTTTTATCGATTGCTACCGTTCAAATTTAATTATCTTTTTTTTTTGCATTTTATTAATTATTAATGTATTTATTTATGTTTTAAATTAATTTGTTTTCGGTTTACTAAATAAATATTGTGTAACTGTTATGTTGAAATTGATACGTGGGAAAGGACTTGCATTTTTTTGTTTATTTTAATATGCAATGAAAGTTAAGGACAAGGAATACTTTTTTTAGTATTGATATTTTTAAAGCGACATTTCACACTTAGTAAAGAGAAATACAGTTTATATAATTTTTTTTCTGGTCTATCAATCAATCTATGTATGTTATTTACATTTGATAAATTATTCAATAATGATAGCAAGCTCCGTATTAGGTATTATTGTAGGACAATTAAGGCGTGCTTGAAATTAAAATTAGAATTGACTAAATTCTATAACAAAAACTAAACTAAAAATCATTTTCCTGGTCTACTAGAAAGATATTACGTAAAATATACATATTCGAGATTTGACGTCTTCAAATGGATCAAAAATTTAAATTATTTCTCACATTTGAAAATACTATTCATATTATAGGAGATGAATATACAATATTTCAAACGAAACGACTAATAAACAATAGAAAATAGCAAATTTCGAAAATAACAAATGTCAGCATATTTCATAGTTTCAGTCATAGTTAGTTCTTTTAGCAAAAGATATTTTCGCATACATCCCACATTTAACATTGTATAAGTATTTATTTTGAGTTTAACACTATTTTTAGATGTTATATCACAATGACGCTGATCCGTGTACCTACCTATATACGAAATAGAGAAACAGAGAAATCACTTCTCTGTCTCCAAAGCTTGAGAACACGTAGCAGGTGTTTGGCATTCCTCTTAAGTTTTTTCAATGGTTTTTGAATGGCGAAAATGAACGTAAACATACTCTATGACGTACTCACGTTGGCAGTATTAGATGTAATTAGGTTTTAGCACGTTAGAATAATATGAGGATATTATTAGATTTTTATTTTAGTTTTAGAAGACAGACAGAAGCTGTATCTTGTATATAGCAGGGTAAGCAAGAATTTAGGACGTATTAAGTGGCGAATATTCCGTCAAATAGAGCAGAGAAATGAAAACAATTTATTTCTCCCTCTATTTTTGTGAAAGAAATTAAAAATTCTTTAATGCACTGATGTCGATATATCATTTAAACTCGTATATTATCATTTCTACAACTAAATCGATGCGATCGAACATACAACCATCGTCAACCAAAAAGACCTCAAGAAAAGAAAAAAAAATAAACAAAACTGAGAGGTACAGTCGACAGTCGTAGAATTTCTGAAATATGACGCTTTGGGAGGAAAATAATCAAATGTACGAAAATCCTAACATATAGTCCACAAACTTCAGAGCAGCCATAACTCGTCAAGCGTACTATAGAAGAACGTCCCACACAATATAAATAAATTAGCAGGTGTTTAATATTGGACTAAATTAATAAACGTCAATAAGCCCTACAGCTAGCGACATCTGTCCGTCCGTGCGGGCATTAAAGGGATATATAGTTCGCGCCTGCGATTGAGACCGTTGATAGGGAAATGACTAATTTATACTATAATTAAAGAAATTAAACTATTTATAGTCAATGGCTTCACTCTACCAGGGTAGGCCGAGGCCGACTGTAGTGTTAAGATAATTCCTTCCCCCATTCCGCCGATTTCTGGAAGTATTGCGTGTTGAATGGCGCAACTCAACACCGTGTTTTGCCTTAACAACAGAGCATTAAATATTTCATTTCCTCGAGTAGGAATCGAACCCTGAACCTGTGGCGTTTAGAGACACACGTTTGTGCCCCTGCGTCACGACTGGCCTCAATTTGTTAATAAATTTGTCTTGTGCTAGATTGAACATTGTTGTTTAATTAAAACATTATGTGGGGTACCTATATCATTAATTTCTATAATAAAATTTAATGGTGAGACTCTTAGTGGAAATTCTCTTTCGTTTCTGGTTTCCATTTGACCTGACAATATACTATAATATATACAATATACTTATGTGAAAAACCAGGATGTCCCATTTTCCAAGTCCGGAACAGTTCCTTGCTCTGGTAAAGGCAACACACGGCGTTGATATCTGCCATTCAAGCCCCAATGCCCCAAGAAATCGGCGATTAAGGCTATAATCGGCTGATTAAGCTGAGAATGCAAACTTTTTAACAACTACTTCTCGAAGTACGTATAATTAATAATATACAAATACAGCAATAATATGTTTGCCAACTAACTTTGTAACAAGTAATAAATAAGTGGAATATAATTTCGAATAAATATAAATTACAATTAACTAAATCATTTCTATGAGACTTAGATATAATTAACTGAGGCCAAGTCGAAATTCTATAATTAAAATTAATTCAAAACACGTTGGTGCTAATGTGCATTAAGATTTGAGTTGGTTGCCAATATGCCTTTTCCACTTCCTTCTAAATTTTGGAGTTAGCATTGAGAAATATATTATGTCAGATCTACAAATATATAAGAATTTGAACGTAGCGGGACTCGAACCCGCGACTATTGAAATATATATATATATAATTATAGTATACTATAAACGAAATATTATTAGGAGCTATCTGGCTTCACGTTGTTTTATAAATATCCGTATCACCGACCAGCTATCAACACTACTATATATATATCTAAAAATGCCAGTGTACGTGTCTGTTTATTCAAAGATATATTGAAACAAGGGGTTTTAATTGATATAACAATAGAGATTATTTTTTGTAAATAAGAAACCCAGGAATTATATAGAAAGGTGCTAGACATGGGGATAAAGTAAAAGCAAGCTTGGACTCTTTTCTTATTAGAATAAAGTGAAGTGAAGAATGTTACTTAACTTCCACTAAGGTTTTTTCAGCTTAAAACATGTATATTATGAAGAAGAATAAAACTCTTCTCAAGCAACCGTCCTCAAGTCCTTCGTCCATCGTGAGCTAGAGTGAGTGGACATAAAGACAGGGGAAGATCTCGGTTATCTTTCAAGACCACGGTATCGATGAAATTGGAGGAAGGTGAGAAAAACCTTGAGCACTTCTCGGGCGCGTGCAGAAAGAAGTTAATGACAGTGGATGAAGCTAAAGAGTATGTAGAGACCGTAGAGTTTGGAACTCCGATTTTTTTGGCTATCCTGATAGGGAAGTATAAAAACTAATCCCCACCAAAATCAATATGTACTTCGGATGTCTACATTAAATCTTTTCCTTCTATAGAATTTGATTTTTAAATAAATATTAAATTCAACTAAGAAATACTGTTTCAATTCAAACAGCATATAAAAATATGTGCATATATATAAAACGGACAAGGTCGCGTGAGTTGGTGAGTATTCGAAATCGCGGCACTGTGATATCTGGCGTCGAGCCAGCCGCTTCCGTTATGAAAAAAACATTTCTACTCTATCGATGATCGCCAGTATTAAAAATAGGCGACAAATTATTGCATTTATCTCTCTTATATCGATATAATTGGTCTTAGAGATCAGAAATAAAAATCAGCTTTACGCTGTATCCCGCACACAGCATGTTACTTACCCTACTGTGTGCGGGAAAAGGGAATCTAGTGTTAACAATTTAACACACCAAAATATTCTTCTATTAGTCTATTTGTATTGCTTGCCAAATTACATTATGTATACAAAATAATCTGAATAAACAAATTCAGCAAAGTGAGGAACAGAGGATTTTAAATGGTGGGTCCCTCTCTGCCTACCCTACTGTGTGCGGGATACAGCGTGAAGCTGATTTGATGAACTTAACATGTGCCTACAGAATTCAGCGGAAAGTGAGCAACGCAATGTTTTATATGAGAGAAGAATCATAACACTGGGGACCTAGGGTTCCTTCTGCCGACCCTGCTTTTTCCATAAAAGTCCATTAATCAAAGAAAGCCATAAGCTTTAGGCTACATGTTACTTTACGTCGTCCATTGATTAGATATTTCCAATTAACCAGGTGGTGTTATTTATAAGTAGCAGCACTCAACACTAAAGCTCATCTCAAGATCGCACTCTGATACCGGGTATTGGTACACACTGACCAGTAACTAAAAGTCAAAAATATCTTTCAAAATAAAACAACTTCTAAAGAAAGTGTTTTAAAATAAAAGAACTTCTAAATATAATATTCGAGCCATCTTTGACTAACCTTTGATCCCTTTAAATAAAGAAACATGACGAATGACAACAAAGGCAAGCTTCACACATTTTTTTTTAACTCTTAACTTTTTCTTTCAGTCAATATCATGGCTTTTAAGTATTATTTTTACAACTGTTTTTATTGGTTATCTATTTAAAATAATATTTAATCATTAAATTATATATTGCTCTGATAAATTAATGATTTGTTTAATAAATGTCATCATAGCGTAGTAAATTGAAAAAAATATAGTAATATCTAGTAGTATTAGTTTAGTATAGTTTTCTATTGTGTATATACAAGGAATATTACAGTAAATTATTGGAGGGAAAGATATGCAAGATTGAGTAGAAAAACTTCAGGTTTATTCGAAAACTGGTAATACTGAAGAAGATCACGCAAAAGGAACGATTTCTCCTAACCATAAGTAAAGCTTGCAGTGCCGTTCCTTCTTCCAGTTCCATTCCTATAAAAATATAATATAGAACAAGAAGAAGAAGAATAACCGTGTATTCAAATATGCGACATTAAAAAACAATAACTCCATTACAATAGAAATAAAGGCAATCACAAACAAATTGTATTTTATATTCCAATCAGATTCAATGTCCCTACATTTATAGGTCATGATACGACCTATTTATTCCTCAAATAAACTTTTTAAGCAACGCAACGGCTCGAACTCAATTATTATTTTTATTTTTGCCAATATTTTTATAGCGTTACATCGCTCGTATCGTAAACGTCGTACGTGTGAAACGGATTTATTTCCTGTTCTTGTAATTTTTTTTCATAATACTTAATAATAATTATTAATATGATTATATCTGTAAATGTAACTTTCGCTTACATGAAAAGTATTATTGTGGAGAAATGAGACAGCAATGGTTGTAGGTTCGAATCCCTCTTGGGGGAATTCATTATTTACATATTCCCGCTCTCATAATGTACAAAAGACACGGTGTTCAGTTCCACTATGAGGAATAATACATGAAGCTGAAATAATAACATCAACTAAAAATTAGCTAAGTTTAATTAATAATTATATTAAACAAATCTGTAGCTTTCATTAAGTTTGTTTTCAGCTTCACGATATATCCCGCACACACACACTAGGTAAGGAGGGAACCTGGGAACCTAATATTAGGACGCTCCGTTCCCATTAAGACGACTGGCCTATTAAGAATCAAAGAAAATCTATAGAATTAGCGTTAAATTCAATTAAGAATCTAACACGGTCAAGATAATATGTATATACAAATATGCCTAATTACCTATATACTTAATGTTTACTAAAATCTTCGCACAAACGTCTGTCTGTCCGTGTATAAACAGAAAATGGCATATTTCCATTTGTATGTTGTATTCCATTTTTCAATATTATGGTACATACTACTGAGAATAATATATTAGTCATTCATTTTTCTTACATTTTTCTATAAAAGTATGTATATTCAACATTTTAAATAGAAATGGTGGTGTTTAAGCAAATAAATTAATTAAAATAAAAAAATACTACTACTTAGAAACTTAGGTGTTAACGCGACGGTTGTGAGTTCGATTCCCACTCGAGGAAGTAGTATTTACGTTTATATTTCCATTTCTTCACTCTGGTGTCGAAGCAAAGCGCAGCGTTAAGTTCCGCCACTCGACACACAATGTCTCTAAAATTTGGCGGAAAGTGGGAACGGAGTGTCTTAACCTTAGATCCCTCTATCTACCCTGCTGAGTGCAAACGTTTTCTTTTGTTTTTCACACTATTAATAAATATTTCATTTCCTCGAATGGGAATCGAACCAATCTATCGTGTTGACAGACAAACGTTTTATGCCCCTCCGACCTTAAGCAGGTTGAGTGGCGAAACTTAACGCCGATAACATTTTTTAATTCCCTATCGATTTAAAGTTATATAATAAAAAAAAATAAAAAAACCCTGTTAAACAGTGCCACACACAAAATTACGATTTAAATCATTAAAATGGTGCATCAAACGGTCAGGTACATCAAAGTGCTGTTACAAATGCTCTCGATGACACGACTAATTATTTTATTGGCTCCGAAACTAAAATAAAATGGCGCCAGGGGTATTGCGGTTGGTACTATCAATATTATGGTACCAAAATAAATGAAGAAAGTTAGGTTTATTATAGTAATATAAAAGCCTAAAGCCTAAAGCCTAATATTGAACTTTAAATAAAAAAAGTAAATAAAAAAATGTTTTTCAAAATAGAACCTTAGATTTTTTTATGGTCTTATAAAGAATTTTGTAAAAATACCATAAAATTACCTAGAATACCTTTAATTAGTAAAATAATTTCTTTGAATATCTCATTTATAACAGCAATAAGGTACAGCAGTTAATAGATTAAAAATCCCACTTGTTTTAGAGCACACAGCAGGGTAGGCAGAGGGAACCTAGTGTTAAAACACTCTGTTCCCCATTTTTTGTCGCATTCTGGAGACATTGACGCCTTCCGAGACTGGAAAATTCGGTGGAAATTGGGCGCGAAACTGTTTTGACGTTTTTCCCTTAAAACCGATTGGTTAAAAGTTTTTCAACCAAATGTCAAAACAAAAAAGCGTAAGAACAGAGAAGAACCTGTACATCGTCAATTCATTCAAACTATATTTTCAATTGACAGATACAAAAAAAACCCACCGAGCCGTGATTCATTGTATGAAATTAACGTTGTTTGTCCAGAGCACATGTGCTGGAACTACGACATGTAATTAATAACTTATAATAATAAATATTATTTGTATTAGTACGGAGAAAAGTGAAATAAATCGATTCTGTCTGTCTGTACACTATTAACAACAGCTTAATTCGTACATTTTTTAGTTACATACTTTATCCCGCACGCGCTTGGTAGGCAGAGGGAACCTGGGAACCTTATGTTAAAACACTCTATCCCATTAAGATTTCCAATCCTTTTGATCGAATTCCTTTTCCCATTTTCCGCCGAATTCTGAGGCATTGCGTGTCGTAGAGCTAGAAAATGTAAATATTAAATATTTCACTTCCTCGAAAGGTAATCGAACTCACAACCTATTCCGTTACTACATATTAGAACTACTTACTCTCCGTTTACATTATTTACTATATAAATGACGCAATCCAGAAACAGAAACAGAAACAAGCGACGAAACGCCACTGACCTATTTCCCGTGATGACTCACGTACGAGTATATAAGGGTTGGGATTTAATTCGTATGAAATAAGTTATTTTAATTCATCTACAACACTTCTTGCTGAAATTTCGTTTCGTGGAAAATTTTGTATTGTTTCTTGTATTGTTTTGCATTGTTGATCCTATCTGATTCTGATTTATTATGTTGTTAAAAAGAAAAATTTAGAGATTTTTGGAAAATACTTTTGGAAAATAGTAAAATCAATTTTAATTTTCAAAATCTAGAATCGTCGACTCTACCATCCCAAGCTTAACCCACTGGACTATGACGACTTAAATTTTGCTTATCACTAATAATGAATCAATTTTATTACTATTAGTACTATGAAAGTACAAGCAAATGACAAGAGACAGGTACAACATATCGGAACTATTCCAAGCTATTTCTACGAACCCATTGTTCTCATGAGAAGTTGGGCAGCGACACAAAAGGAACTCTAGAATATAGATATGTATAACATAGATATACATTTATAAGTTTTTTCTTCCAGCTTCACGCTACTTCCCGTATATAGCAGGGTAAGTTAAGGGAGCCTAGTGTTAAGACACTCGGCTCCCCATTTTCCGCTGAGTTCTGGAGGCATTCTGAGGTAACATTTATATATGAATTACCTTTATTACTATCAAGCCACCCTATTTAACGAAAATCACTAATTGAATTATTAATTTGTTTTTAAAATGTTAAGTTTTGTTGTTAATCTGTACTTAGATTTTGGCAATAAATACTTCAATTAACATGATTGATTTATGACAATTATTTTCCTTGATTCGCTCTGGCATCGAAGAATCTGGCATCGTTGAGTTCTGCCACCCAACATGCAATTGGACAAAAGTGGAGAGCAGATTGTCTTACTTAGGTTCCCTCTGCCTACTTTATATACAGCAACAAGGTAAAAAAAATGTTTTAATGTTTAGGTATCGAAAAAGATATTTTACCTATCTTTGCATACCTATTAGACGCATTTAGGACATTTTTAACTTACCAACGACTACTAGAATCATAAATCTTCTTACTAGTTTAGACGCAGGAATATGTTGGAATGCAAAACCTCATCAATCTCATCTGGATAGTTACGTGCAATAAGGAAAAGTACCGAAGGGAAAATCTAGTGATTAAAATATTTTTCTTTGCTCTGGAGGATTATAAGAAAAAGGTATTTTAATAATTACAACGCAAGAAAGGTGTAGTTACTTCGTTGCAAGAAATGGTTCAAATTATTGAAAGAACCTGGGAATAGGTTCCCATTAAGACACTTCGTCTCCCCACTTTTCCGTCAAATTTGGGAGGCATTGCGTGTTAAGTGGCGGGAGAGAATGCCGCGCTTTGCCTCACATCCTGAGCGAGTGGGAATCGAACTCACAACCTGTCGAGTTTACAATCGCATGCATACTGGTCTTAATTCGTAAGGATCGTATCCGAAAGACATATTAAAAAAATTTATAGTAACTAATTATTATGAAAAAAAAATCATCGACATCTTTAAATCTGGTTACAATTAATATATAATTCGATTTTAAAGGTTGCATCATATTATAGTTATGCAAAATGTGAATTTTAAATATTTTTATGCAATACTTTTAATTGACCTTCAGTAATAATGACCGGACCAGGCCAGACCCGTACTTTTATAATTTTGCGTTAAAAGAGAAAGCGAAGCAATAAATTCATTAAATTAATCAATAATACAAGTTCATTTTGTTAAAAAGAACCATTAAAATCGAGTGAGTTTCGTGAAAGTGCTACTGTAATTAAATTTTACATTCGACTTTTATAGTAAAGTTGGTGTTGTAAGCTTTAAAGAGATGGTGAAAAGTTTTTTGATAATAATCTAAAAAAAAATTTCAATAAATGTGCAATAATGATTTTTTGTCTTATTTTTATTTTTTTAGCTACACCCTATATGCTGCACATAGCAAGCAGAGTAGGCATAGGGAACCTAGCACCCTAGTGTTAAGATCCGTTCCCCTTTAATACTTCCTTACCCCACTCTCCGCCGAATTTTTAAGGCAGTGCGTATTGAAATTACCTCTAGACCTATTCTTTTATTTTTATGTCGTAATTCGCACACATCTGCGTAGGCAGAGGAAACCTAGTGTTGTGACACTCCATTGCCAATATCCCTCCAAATTCTGGAAGTATTGCGTATTGAGTAGCGGAACTCAACGCCGTGCTTTACTTTGACACCAGAGCGAGAAAATTAAATATAAAAATAAACTTTTATTTATATTTTGCCATATTCTTCACGGAATATAAAAAGAATACTTACAGTAGAAACATAATATAGACTTAAAAAGCAACTATCAACACAACATTCTTTCACAATTCACGATCACCCTTAAAATTTGAATGTTTTCGGAACAGCTGTTGGCTGTTGGTTGAATCATACGACATTGGCCTGAGAAATGCCGGGAAACACGAATATTTTAACATTCGGCCATGAATCTGATATCGGATTAAGAGAAACCGTAAAAGAAATTATTTATTTCTTCATCAATGATGTGCAACATTGGTATTGTCGTGGCTAGTGGAAAAGTTGGTAACGCATATCATGAGTGGTATTATGTAAGACATACATAGTCTAAATGACTAACCTAATAAAAAAATAAAATAATATATTTTATTATAATAATAAACCTACAATTATGTCTTTGTTCAGTTTTTCGCCAATTTTCTCTGAGTATGATAATTCGTGAAGGTGACTTTGCAATTGCCTTAACGTCACACTCAATAACGTGAAATACATATCTGTTTATTATGTTTACTTTAATATCTATTATAGAGACATTATAATATATCTATCGATTAAAATACAAAAAAGAAATCTGTACTCACATTATGCTGATGCAGCGTCAATATAACGTTGTCAAATGTTGAAGAATTAGAAAGCGCTTCAGAGCTTCCACGGAGGAGTTCAGCAAGCAAATCAGTACCAGGTTTGACGCCTGCTAATTTAGAAGGTGATGACGTGGCCCTAACATGTGTGGGGCCCTTGGACCTAGTGCTGCCCGTAGAAACTGCGCCAGCGCTTATTTTTCTGCAAGGAACTGTCGCGTCCGAGAAACTTCTGCGACCAACTTCCGTAGATCTATTAGGAGCCTCCAAAGTCTTTCCGAAAGGCCCTCGGTTAAAATGCTGACGTTTTACTTCCACATCTGATGTATCTGACGGACTAAAAGGAGATGGTGAGGCAGTTCTATCACGAGAGCAAGAATCACTCTCTGCCTCTGATGGAGAATCTCTGCGACATACAACCCCATATTTTCGACTTCTGACTCGAAACGTCTCATCATCTCTCTCATCTGAACTTTGTTGAGAAAATCTGGCGCGTCTAGCTCTTAATTCCTCAGATCTTGGCCACACGGGTGTTGATGCTTCACTTGGACTAGGTGGTCCATTTGTACAAGAATCATCTGATTTTTCTCCAAGCAAAGAAGATGTTCTGGCTTCAGCTGATAATCGCATGTCGGATAGAGAAACATCACTACTTTCACGCTTACACCCGTTTACTGAGGATGATGGGGGGTCCTCTTCGCCTCCATCATCACTAGCGGTAGTAATATATATCCCTTTTCTCCTTTTAGTTTTGTCAAGTGGCCTACGTCTCTCTCTAGCACCTATTGGCGCCGCTGTACAAGGATTCTGTACAGCTGCTAGCAAATGTGCAACTTGTTCACTGGTTATCGTTTCATCTTCTTTATCTCGGTCTAAAGATCCATCAGAGGCACCATCTGAGCGCTGCGCATCCTCTACTGGGTGATCTTGAGACCACTGTTTTACTATACACTCATATACTGGCACAGGTATCGGAACAGAAATGTCGAGTTCACTAGTAGATTCCTTACGCGAAGGAAAATTAGCACATTCACAGTCTACATTTGCACACACATTCGCAGGAGGATCGGGAAGGGGAGGGAAAGCAAAGGGCTGGGCGGGTTCTAGAGGTGACGTCCCTTCACTATGCGCCTGCGCACTATCAGCTTGCGAACCGTCACTTTCTTCACGTAGTTCATGTAAAACACGAGTTGCCATCAACACCGGCAAACTCCCTCCGGCATCGGTCGATTCCTCCTCCCGCACTGGAGGCACGCGGCGCGGCAGCGGGTGCGTCAGCGAACGCGCTCCTAGCTGCTTGTGTAACGCGTCCGGAGGAGAGGAGCGTGGCGCGGGCGACGCGTGCACGATGAGTCCTTCATCTGAACCGACAGCAGAGTCTACGGAAGCAACCGACCCACCTTCCGTCACATTTTCTTCCGTAACACTAGTGGTGTCCTCGCGACCCGACACCGATTCACTCTCTTCTGTTTTTTTGTTACGTTTACCGAAATCAAAGATCGAGGGCTGCTTTTCGCGATAGTATTTCTCCTG
>JAKRZM010000035.1:264980-285631 GCA_036379175.1 Heliconius cydno galanthus | reverse complement strand
TATAATCTTAAATTAAAAAAATAAAATACAATTGTAAATAGGTACAGGGGACCTGGTGAAGTCGCGTCTTCTTCGGACGCCATCTTGGGGGGAGCGAGGGCGCACGGTCGCCATTGATCACGTGACGCCGCGCATAGTGCGGGCACCTACTCGCAGATCTGAAATTAAATAAAATTGTGTTAATATATTTTTTTAACTTTACTCTGTATCCCGCACATAGCAGGCTCGGTGAAGGGAACCTGGAAAGCTTATGAGGTATCCCGGTTCCCATTAAGGCACTTCGGTTTTCCACGCCTACTACGCTACGTTAAGTTTCTTTTTTATTAAATAGACAAAGCAGGCAACAGTGCGAATGATCTCATGGCCAGTTATCACCACCGCCTACTACACCTTGTAACATCAGAGGAACTGAAGGCGCGTTGTCGGCCATAAAGTCGTCTCTTTCGTTCGACACGTTATCATCCAAAGGAGCCAATATCTTAAGAGGATATCGCTTAGCTGTTGGATCAAGAACAGTTTTACTTGAGACGGCGCGTATTGTAAAGAGGGGTCTTTAGAGCTCTAGCCACCGATAGCTTGGACCCTTGTTCTACCCTCTGAATAATGTTTTGCTTTTTATTTTTTTAAATATATTTTTTATAACAATTTACATTTAAAAATGTAAAATTTATTTCCCTTATTGTTATTAAAGTATATACTGTAGGTCAATCAACTTACCTCCCTCTATTATACATAGAAATATAATTCAAAAGTTAGTATTAAAAATATTATTTTAATACAGCATATGAAAAACAAATAAGTATAACCGGAAGTTAATGCGAACGTAATTTACAAAATTATATTTTCCTTACATTTGAATATCACGTTACACAAAGCTCGAGTTCCTTTGATGTTCCAGGACAATGTCGCCTGCGGTACATAAAATTGGATAATAAAACCAATATAATATTGTACTTTGTGGTTGGCAGTTGTAAAAGATATGAGAAATTACTTCATATATATATATAAATTAATTCATTTATATAGCCTGATTTTACGTATACAATAATGCTTTCATATATACAACGCGCCACAATGATGATGCCAGTCGTGGCGTAAATGCACAAAGTGTGACTGTAAAACCGAGTGGTTGTGGGTTCGATCCCCGCTCGAGAAGATGAAATATTTATTTAAATTTATATTTCATTTCTCTGTTGTCGAGGCAAAGCCCGGCTTTGAGTACCGCCACTCCGTCTCTAGAATTTGGTGGCAAGGAAGTGGGGACCGGAATGTCTTAACACTAGGTTTTCTCTGCCTACCCTGCACTTCCCGCCGAATTCTGGAGGTCGCGTTTACAGCAGTCATACTCATAATATAAATATGATACCTATATAAACTATGTGTTAGATTAGAACTTGTGACCACAACCAAAAATTAAAATCCTGAACGTTTCCATTCCAACAATAGTGCAGTCAAAAACTAAATATAGAATAGCATAGCAGAGCCACCTACTGTGAAGGAACGAAGTTTTAAGGAGCCCCGTTACCTTTGATGCATATAAAGTTTGGGCGGGCGGGAAAGCTAAACTTGTTATCAGTTCTATCGATAGATGTCGTGGTATTGAAATATTAGATATTTAAAATATGTAACGGTAAACGCTTTATAATAATTTTGCTAAGCGGAAGTAAATATGTTTAGAATATAAATCAAATTATAAAAGCATTTAAATAAAAAAAGTCAAGATGAATTTGTTATTATACAATTTATAGTCTGTTTAACATATTAGCTTTAAATATTTTTTAAAACATTAAGATTATGTTGCCCGTCGTGGCGCAGGGGTACAAGCGTGCGACTGTAGACGCAATAGGTTGTCGGTTCGATTCCCACATGAGGAAATGAAATATATTGCATTTTTAATGTCTCGCTCTGGTATCCAGGCAGAGTGTGGCATTGCAACAACACAATTGCATAAACAAGCAATGCCTGGAGAGGAGGCAAGAATTCGGTGGTGGGAAACGGAAGTGCCTTAATGAGAACAGAGTGTCTTACCACTAGGTTCCCTGTGCCTACCCGGCTATATGCAGGACACACTGTGAGAGTAAAAGAAAAAAAAACAGATCCTTAGAACATTAATATACTAAAGTAATAATGTTTTCTCATAATCTATAATAGGCTCATCAACCATAATAGGTGCATGTCAGTTGCGAGTTCATTTCTCTTCCAAACAGATAAAGTACATACAACGTTGTGTTCCCCGGTCTAAAAAAGTTATTTAAAAAAAATATTAAATGTTACAAGTAAAATATGTTACAATTTAATTACCTTACAAAATACTTTTTGTGAAAAAAATGGTATACTTCTCTAAAGCGGTCGTCGAGGCACAGCTATGGATGGATGAACAAAGCGGCGTTCAGTTCCGCCACTCAACGGACAATGTCTCGTGAATTAACCAAAAACTGGTAAACGGAGTGTCCTTACACAGTATTCTCTCTACTTACCCTGCTATATGCGGGATACTGCATGAAGTTATAAAAAAAGTAATAAATACCCATTTTAAAAGTGATTTATGTTACCTCCTAATGCAACACGAGCATTTATGTTGATATAGCGAGGTGACTCAGTACAATTTGAAAGAGCAATAAAAATTAAATGATTTTTTACTTAAACAAAATGTTAGTTTATTGATAAAAAGTAAATTTTAGTACTAATATCTCAATGTGAAATAACAAATTAAATTAATTACCTTTTTATATAGATACATTTTATCAAAGGTATATCAAAAATTATTATATTAGGTGTTCTTCAGATATCAAAGGCTACAGAGATACCAGAAAACAAAAAAAAAATTTATAAGATTTGTATAATAGATTATTATAGATATTTACCAAAAGTAAATATATTAGTAGTATTATATTAATAGTATTCCGAACTGTGAAAGGAGAATTAGCAGACCAAAACAGAGATGGCGAGACGAGCTGGACCATTACAAGCCTGGCTGGAAATAGACCAGAGTGGAAGAAGTGGAGGCAGGCTTTTGCCCAACAATGGGACAGTACAGGCTAGGGAAAAAAAATATAAAAGGTAGTCAAAAAACAATCTTATATAAGTCTAGTGTCTAGAGGCTCTTACCAAAGCGAAGTAATGAGAGATATAAAAATGGCATTTCCTGGGAATCGAACTCACTATCGGTCGTGTTCATAGCCACACGCTTGTGCTACTGCGCCACACCTGGTCTAATAGGATAAATTGATAAATATATAGAAGAAACATTAATCTGCTAAAAGAGGACTATCTAAACGACGATCAAGTACACGTGTGGGCAGCTCCATACTAAAAAAACACTTAAAATATAATAACAGTCATCGTATATTAATTTTCATCATAAATTACATACAAACATACATACATATCAACAATTTATCCTATAAATGGGTACCCCGATAAAAAAAACAATTATGTTTTAAATTAAATATATTCAAAGTTGATCCGCTAAGGATGTCACAAGGGCATGTGAGGTATTAATATTGTATTCTGGTTCCTTGCTGTAAATGCCATTATATATCGTTTATTCTTTACTACCGTGATGGGTAATAACCTTGAGCATTGAAGTTNGCTACGCGACCGCGTTCGTTACCGCGTCATTTTGATATTCATCCTTATGAAAATAAATATAATAGTCACTTTTAGCATTTCATCTAGATTGAAATTATATTTCTATAGAAATTATATTCTTATATTTCAAGCAGGCGTAGCCGCGTCCGGGTCCGCTAGTCTTATATAAGTCTAGTGTCTAGAGGCTCTTACCAAAGCGAAGTAATGAGAGATATAAAAATGGCATTTCTTGGGAATCGAACTCACTATCGGTCGCGTTCATAGCCACACGCTTGTGCTACTGCGCCACACCTGGTCTAATAGGATAAATTGATAAATATATAGAAGAAACATTAATCTGCTAAAAGAGGACTATCTAAACGACGATCAAGTACACGTGTGGGCAGCTCCATACTAAAAAAACACTTAAAATATAATAACAGTCATCGTATATTAATTTTCATCATAAATTACATACAAACATACATACATATTACTTACATATCACGACAATTTATCCTATAAATGGGTACCCCGATAAAAAAAACAATTATGTTTTAAATTAAATATATTCAAAGTTGATCCGCTAAGGATGTCACAAGGGCATGTGAGGTATTAATATTGTATTCTGGTTCCTTGCTGTAAATGCCATTATATATCCTTTATTCTTTACTACCGTGATGGGTAATGACCTCTGGCATTGAAGTTTTAAGGTTTTGGCTTAAAAGCTGGGTATTTATTGGGATTTTTGTTGTTGTTATTATCAAAATACAGTTATTATTGTCGAAAGCCTTTTTGAGGCTTTTAAGATATATTTGTGGCTGCTTGAAAGGTTTCACAGATATATGTAAATATTATATTTATATGAACTGTATACAGGTGAGGCCAGTCGTGGCATAGAGGCATAAGCGTGCGACAGGTGTGGGTTCGATTAGAGAAGAAGCGGGGCGTTGAATTCAGCAAATCAACACGCCTCCAGAATTCAGCGGAAAGTAGGGGACGGAAGTGTCTTAATGGGCATGGACTATCTTAAAACTAGGTTCCCAGGTTCCCTCTGCCTACCGTGCTTTGTGTAATATTCAGTGTGAAGCTAAAAAAACTGCATAGAATTGGTGCAGTTCAATTCATGAATTTTACATATTGACACTGCTAGACTGGTTTGTACGTACTTTGAAATTAAAACTTGGATTAAAATCGTATAATCAAAAGTTATACGGTATTTAATGTATTAAATCCTTTTAGAGATTTTTAATCCTTGCAAAGACGAGATTTTACGAATTTTAAAAAGAAATCACGGAAAGTTACGAAAGTTGGAAATCAAATGTAAACAATTTAAGTTTAAATTACTATACAAAATACATTTTATATATGGGCTAAAAAGGGTAACATTATATAAGAGTATGTGGAACGCCCTTGTACTGTGGTCTCGCATTTACCGCAAAACCACACATTATGTAAAAATTTCAAAACATATGAAAAACAACACCAAAATTATCACGCACAAGTAAGTTATCGCCTACAATTAATTATATTAATTGCATTTAATTGTAATTAATTGACGTGTGCACTGCGCATTTATTTAATGAACTTTGTTTTTTTATCTCAATTAATGACTTTATTAGGGTGTCCATATTTTTGTTGATAAGTTTATAATATAAGGAGATAAGTTTTTTTTTCTTTAATTGAGCAATATCGATATCGCTGGTAGCAAGGTATTTAAAATATGAATTTATACTTTTAAAGGGTACTTATTTTTTTGCTAATAAAATACTTTTAATAAAAACGGAATGCGACGACCACGGAATGGTTGTATATAATAATTAATACTATACGGAATATTTAGTTGTAGTTTTTACTATACTATTTTCGCTTTGTTTTCGCATTTACTTTTTGTTTTATTTAAATCGGCTAGTAAATAAAAAAGTTATACCATTTTATTTTTCTATATGGGTATATATATTGTATTTAAAATTATATTTTTATTAAAAAATTAAAGTGATGCAGATTAGTAAATTAATAATTTTTAGTTCAAGCGGGCAATGTCACGAGCGAGTCGCTAGTTTTTATATATTTTTTCAAAAGTTTCTGATTATTATTACTATTTTTTATTAAATTATTGTCTATAAAGAATATAATTTTATAAAAAAATAACACTAAATAAATTTCAAAAACTCTGCTTACCCTACGTAAGTAGACAAATTGTAGTTAGAACTTGAAAAACTTGTAACATTAGAGACGTTGTCGGCCACTATCTTGTTACGGACCTGGACTTCCAGCTCAAATAGACTTATCACTTTATACGCCTGGGGTCTGGTTTATAAATATACTTGTATCTGGTAAATGGGTATAATTTTTTTAATTAATATAAAAAAAAAAAAAATCTCGTATATCTTTCTTTCAGATTGATGTTGTAATAGCAAGGGAAAGGAGAATTTAGTGTTAAGACTCTACGTTCTCCACTTTCTGTTAACCGTAACGGGTTTCTTACAAGAGCGAGACTAATTAATTCCCCCGAATAATCATCGAACCCAGAACATAGTAAATACAAATTTGAGTAAATTTATAAAATTTTAACCACTATAGGATATTTATTACTTAAGAAGGTAGGAAGATCAATTTAACCTTTTTTTGGCTTTACGCTGTATTCGGCACCTAGCAGAGTAGGCAGAAGACACCTGGTAACCTAGCCTTAACTCCCATAAAGACGGTAAATGTTCTCTTTCCGCCAAAATATTAAATTTAAATTGTCATTCCCCCAAATAAGAATTGAATCAATAACGGTTGCGTTTACAGTCGCAACTTCTGCCCCTGTCTCACAACAGCCTCACCTTATTACACTATCCATACCTATATTATAAATTCGAAAGTAACTCTCGTCTGTCTGTCTGTCCTTTACGCAATCAGGGCCAAACCGCTAATTTAATTGTGATAAAATACTCATACAGAGATACTTGAGGGTCTCGGGATAAACATAGGATACTTTTTTTTCTCATATTTGTAATGTTTTCGATATATACCAACATATTAAAATACTTATTAATTTGACATGCAATTTATTCCGCCATGTTAATAACAACCGCCGTTGCTAAGCAACGATTTGCAAAGTTTGTTGTTAGAAAACGTCACCCAAAATGAGCTTGCTTAACGCATCTCTCTATTGAAAACTGAAAATAATTTCATAAATATATTTAATAAATATTCGTATAGTTCAAGCGGGCGTAGCCGCGTTCGGGTCCACTAGTAACATTATAAACACACACCTTGTATAGCACTTCTTGAAATAACTTAGTTAAATATAATCTTATTTCATACTCGTTTTATCTTCTGATAAACATACAAATTAGTGTAGAGCAGGAGTTTATCTAAATTGCGTAGGAAAGTGTTAATTAATTCGTCTGCCAATCCAGTTGTGGTATAAGTAACTCGATTATTTAAATCACTCAGGTACTTGTACCAATAAATTATTAATATAGTGATAAAAGGACACCTTTTTGCGTGTTAGCTTCACGCTTTAACCCGCAGCAGGAACGGAATGTTAAGACATTCCGCCCAATTTTGGAGACATTGTTGAAAGTCAATTTGTTTTCTTAGAGCGAGGGAGTGAAAACATTTTATTTTCTCGGAGTGGGAATCGAACTCATAATCGTCGTATTTTAACCTCAACGTTAAGTAGCTAAAGAAATTCGCATAACAGTATCTACATAACAATCATAGTTAGCAACTTCAAAGAAAAAGTTAGATTCTGTGCTGCCGATTAAAACGATCTGAAGCCGGATGTCGCTACTTTGTTGAGCATCCTGCATATAGAACCTGTTACCGGAAAGGGAGAGTAGGCAATTAAAATCGTTTCTGCTGGGTGTACGGTAGAGTCTAGCTTTCCACAGCAATAGTGAAGAGAACTGCCACTCAACACGCAATGTTTCAAATTCGAGTGAAAAGTGGGACTGGAGTGTGATGACACTAGATTCTGCTTAGGATCTAATTCTCCTATTACAAGGCTTAGCTCACTTTATAATAAAAAATGTAGTGTGTCCACGAATATTGATTTCTTTAAAATGTCTTTAACAGCTTTTAAGAAAGCAACACAATGTGTGTAAATTATGTTATTACTGATGCTCCTGGTTATATACCCATTTATGGTATATATGTATGTGTGTATTCCTTAATCTAGTTTTTAGTATATTTTTATGTAATTTTGATACGCGCTTATATATTTGCAAACCTATGTTTATATAAATTACCATTTCACGATTGTTCACAACCACTTTATATTGCATGCAGTGTTTATCTTTAAGTGGCGGTACATTAATTGTTTTTAGTTTTTAAGTTAGATTTACTGAAATGTAACAATGTATGAGCCGTTGATAAACTTAATAAAATAAATAAATAAATACTCTACTATGCGCTGGTCAAGCGAAGTAGCCCTGTGTAAGATCGGTATTGGGATAGAACCAACACCATTTTTATTTCTCTCCAGCTTTGAGGCCAATCGTGGCGCAGAAGCACAAAGTTTGATACAAAATCGTCTGGTTGTCGGTTCGATCTCCATTCGAGGAAATGAAAGGGGAACTAACTGTCTTAACACAAAGTTCCCCCTGCCTACCCTGCCGTGTGCGGGATACAGCGTCAAGCCGAACTGAACTCCATCTTTGTACAATTTATTAACAGAAGATTATCATAATCGTTGTAATTCTCTAAGAAAAATAATAAATATAGCCAAAGGTTTATATGAACTAATAGAATGCAAACTAGGCAGAATAAGCATCGTTCTACTTCTGTAAAATAGTACGAGTACAATTTATTTTGCATATGTAAGTATATTTTCTTTACAAATTTCATATATTTTATAAAAGCATTTTAAAATTACATAGAATTTAAAATCTTTATACAAAATTTATTACATTTATTTACATCGTCTCTCAGTGACTCAATAGCATAGGAATCGGATTTTACGAATTATTTTTATAACGACGCCGTTTTAAATAATCTGCTAACAATCTATTATAAACACGAGTAGATTCGGAGAAGTGATATTTTTAGCAACCTTATAAAAAATATTAAATAGTAGTCAGTCTAAGATTAAAATTATTATAATAGCTTACTAATATGAAGCAAAACGTAATCTGCAATTTCTCTATAGAATATTTTTTTTGTAATTTTTGCATTTAGATTTAAATAAATAAAAATTACAAATTAGGATTTTTTTTTCATTCATCTAGCAAATAAGCTAATAATGGTTAAAATAAGATCTCAGTTCTAAGGAATGATGAGGGAATGATTTACTATTATTAATTTTACATCTATATAAGATATAAAAAAGGAATGGTTTAATTGATCATTAGTTTTCCTTTGATGCGGGAGATGTCTTAAAACAAAAATAAAATAATCTTCTGATACATTAGCTACTATAATAAAAACTAGGTCCAAACATAAATACTAGACTTATTCTACTTGGACCATCTTTGATAGTTTCGACAACACATTACTTTCACCACGAGCTTCATAATAACCGTAATCCACATCACTTACAATTTACATTTTAAACTCAACCAACAAAAGAATTAAAAACTATAAAATCCAAAAATAACACCGCCGTGGGTGAAAACATCTATCATCGCTTAGTTTCTATAATAAATTTCACCAATAAAGTACTTACAAATGTATAGAGACGTTAGAAGCTAAATTTAGAAGTGGAAGTGGTGTGTTCACGCGTTACTTAAGAATAATGGTGGTTACATAACTAAAAATATAAAATTTTATTTTAAAATTTAAGACCGTTGTAGCGCAGTGGGACAAGCGTAGCGTGACTGACCTAACGTTGTGAGTTCGATTCCCACTCGGGGAAAAGAATTTTTTTTTTTTTCATTTCTTCGCTATGGTAACAAGATGCCAATGCCTCAAAAACTCGGTGGAAAGCAGAGAACGGAGTGCCTTAACATTAGGTTCCCTATGGCTACCCTGTGCGGAAAACAGCGTGAAGCTTAAAAACCAATCAAATAAATAATCAACAATATTAAATCATTTCTGTTATAATATCATAATCTATGATTACAGAACACTGGCTGCCAAACTTCACGAGACCGTATGGCGGGGCGTTATTTAAAATAGAATAACGTATTAAAAAGGTGCATAACCTAATAAAAAGTGAATACGTAGAAATAACAATTGGCAGGATGCCACATATAATAAACGTCTCTTGTCCCACGCCAATTTAGTGGTATACTAAGAAAATTACTCGGAAATTTAGCTAAATCAATAAATCTTTAATTTATAAAGTGAATTCAGTATTTAAATAAATAATGTTTATATTTACGAATTTATATTCTACTACTTAATGTGGCAAGTGATGAAGTGGACGATTTAAAGCTGAGGTTCACGAATTTTCCAGCATAGGTGGGCAGAGGGAACCTAATTTTAAAACACTTCGTTTTCTACGCGCCGCCCAATTATTGAAACGTTGTGTACTATAATAAGTGGCAGTTCACTCTTTCTCTATATCTTCACATTTTGGTATCACGGATTATTTCTCCGTTTGCATCACAAAAAGTATGCCTAATAATATAAATATGGAAATTCGTTCTTTTATTAGGTGCTCAATGACCCACTGTTTGGTACTTTATGACAGACAAGGCTACTACTGGTACGTAGGTTCTATGGAAAGTGTAGGAGAGATTTTCGCGACATTCCTACCCGAATGCAAACGTAGTTAAGGGCGGCCACTAGTATTATATTATTTTTTATTTTTTTTAAATATATTTTTTTGATGTAGAATTCTAGAAATTTGAGTTTCCTTAAATAGTTATCAGAAATGAAGGAACAGATTCTTTCCTTAATTAACATACTGGAGTCCCCATTTATTTGTTGTAACAGTTCTGCATTTCTGTCTTAATCGTTGTGAGATCGCGTGGAATTTTATTGTTCTCGATGGCCTCATAACTTTAAAGTTCTAGGAAATTTAAAAAGTGAAATTGCCTTTTTAATACCTAGGTATCTTAAAAAAATGCATTTAACTTTTAGGTTGTAATGGTATTTAATATTTTTTTTTTATTTGATTTGTCTCAATTATAACCTTTTTTCCTTTCGCAAATCGCTTCAGGGGTCGCTTCAGGCATCGCTAAAAAATGTAAAAAATTTTTTAGCATATGGTGCATATTTACAGTCATTTTAACTAAAGCACAAAAATAAAATATTTAAAATAGGTCAAAAACATATTGACAAGTATAAAGTAGGTAGTTTTTGATCAGACCGATCAAATATTAAGATTTATTATACTTCAGAAAATTTAACATAACGGAACGCTTTCGATAAAATACAAGAGTAAAAGCATACAAAATAATAAATTAATAATATTTATTTTAAAACACTACAAAACACATTTTGCATTTCATCGAATAACGTACAAATGATTTATGGATGTTAAAAATTGAGGATGCGTCATGTTGCCACTTTAAAAATGTCTTCAACATAATAAAAATTATATTTTCATACTCACTCATACGAGTCAAAATAACCTCCAGTCAAAATACAAACAATGAATGATTAATCATTAAATATTGACGTATTGTTGATTTTGGATAACGAAACACTGACACCAGTAGCTTTTAAGCTACCCACATACGCAATTTTTTTTCTCTATATAAACTTGACTAATCGTCGCACTCAGAGTTGTGTTTTAACTTTTAACTAAAATCAATGCTCAATTTTACTACACTAAATACTTACTCTTAACATTTAACTACCATTTAAAAACAGCCTTTTTCACATAAAGTAAGGTAAATTTTACCAGATATTGCGTGTAGAGTGGCATATATCATATCTATATATCTTTTTGTTTGCGACTAGAGCAAAGAAATGAATATAAATAATTCTTCCAAATGAGAATCGAACTCACAATCGTCGTTTTTACAAACAGACACTGTACTGCTGCGCAACGACGTCCCTAACTTTTTATAACTACAATAAATAGTTATTATACTAATAATGTATAATAACTTATACTAATAATGTATAATAACTATTTATTGTAAAATATATACAATAAAGTAATGATCGATTGACAAAGGTAAGCCGTAACTCATTTTATATATCTATATATTCATCACGAAATCTCGGAAACTACAAGTGCTAGGAATCTGAAATTTTGCATAGGAGTTACTTATAGGACGTAGGTGCTCGCTAAGATGAGGGAATTTGCAATATTCGACTTCTAAGGGGTTGTTTTTGGGGTCGAAAGTTTGTATGAAACTTCGTTACTGCAAAATTTAAGAGTCCTAGACTCTCAAATTTTGCATAGTCGTCACTTATAGGACGTAGGTACTCATGGAGACAGAAATTAATAATAACGTAGTTCACGCAGGCGAAGCCGCGGGCGGGCCGCTAGTTTTTTTATAACTTCAACAAACGGGCAATTAAAATTCATTTATACTCGTCACGATGAATTATTCGGTATTAAATTTCATATACAAACCGCGAAGCGTACGCTGAGCTTGGCATTTGAGTGAGTGTACACAGATAGTGTATTTGTGACAACGGCATCCCTTACTTGGTTTAAATCGGTTAAAACCGGCTTTTTGCCTACCACCTCTTGCATTGGTAACAAGCCATGTGCTTAATTATCAATATAAGTACTATTTATTAAAAGTGAAAGAAAATACTAATGAAATGAAGCAGTAAATCGTGATAATTAAATGAAGCAGTAATTCGTGATATCGGTGATATGATAGCGAACACTAAAACACATATAAAAATTGTGTTTGCCTCAAATTGTATGTCATATATGACATTTTATTAACCGACTGCGGCGAAACAAATAGATTATGATGTTCACTGGTACGTTTTTCTAATAAAATTACCCATACAAAAAGTTATTAATTTTGTCAAGTCAAATGTTAAAGATAAAAGCAGTTAGACCACCAGCGCTAGTCTTAACCGTAATATTTATATTTAAACCAAAATGAAAATATATTTCTTAAATAGATATATCGCTTAATTAGTTATTATGACAAAACAAGTTAATTAAATATGCCAAATCAATTATAAAGGATATTAATAAAAAAAATATTAATTTATGATTAAGAAAAGTAATATTTAGAGTCGGCGTCTCTTTGATATTATATATGGCGATGGTGTCAAAGATTTAACGGGTAAACAGAAACGACATCTTTGTATGAAGCATAAAAATATTTTTAGTTATTTTTAATTTAACCGCTTTGGAAAGGAAAAGGATTTTTTTATATATAATTACAACTTTTGATAATCGATCGATCTTTTTATATATTTTACGAGAGCCGAAAATTTTTCGTAGTAATAAGTGATAATTAATAACAATGAAATACAAATAATTCGCGAGTATTATTATCCTAATTTAATTCTAACAAGATATAAATTTATATTAAAATAAAATTATATAGCATATTATAAGAGGCCATAGTGGCGCAGTGGCACAAGCATGTGACTTTAACGCGGCGGTTATGAGTTCGAATTCCACTTGGGGAAATGAATTATTATTTATCAACATTTTCATTTCTTCGCTGGTAACAAAGCAAAGCGCTGTGTTGAGTTCAATCACTCAACACGCATTGTCTCGAAAAATATGTAACGGAGAGTTTCAGTACTACCTCTGCTTGCGCTGATGAAAAAATAAATTGTGAAATAAAAAATGAAGCATCTCAACTACAGTTACATTAGCCATGTCGATTAAATACAGATGTATTTTTTAATCTGTCATCGATATTTCACCTGTCACGATTATCAATTGTATGGGAGGAGATTTAAAAGTTCAAGATTGTAATTGCTGAAACTATCCTTGATTTGCATTGCATTTATATTAAGGTTAAATAATTCTATATAAAGAGGTCATAGAGAGAGTAGTGGCGAATGAGCACAAGTGACTATTAACGCGACTGTTTGTGGGTTCGACCCCCACTCGAGGAAATGTTTATTATATTTTCATTTCTTCGCTATAATGTCGAGGCAAAGCGAGGTGTTCAATTTTTCTTCGAATGGGAATCGAACCCACACTCAATCACGTTTATAGCCGCAGGTTTGTGTGACTGGCCTCTCTCTCATCTCCAATGTTATAATTTGTTCCGATTTCCAATAGTGTCCCAAATTCCTATGTGCCCAATAATCACTTATGTATTATAATCATATTTAAAAAAATATTTAAATCTTGAAAATGATAATATTTCAAAAAAATCCAAATCGATTGAACCCAATACCTCTTCCCGTAGATGCTTTACCACTGTGTCACAAGGGCCACTATCAACAAGTATAAGACGTAAAAAATTTAACATATTCAACTACCGAAGCATAAAATAAATAATTATATTAGGCACGTGCGAAGTATCCATTGACATCTTTATTGATGAACAAAAAATCTAATGTTATTTGCTTATATTAATATCTTCATGTACATACTTATAATCTATACTCATATTATAAATTCGAAAGTAACTCTGTCTGTCTGTCTGTCTGTCTTTTACGCAATCAGGGCCAAACCGCTAATTTAATTGTGATAAAATACTCATATAGAGATACTTGAGGGTCTCGGGATGAACATACGATACTTTTTTTTCTCATATTTGTAATATTTTCGATATATACCAATAGGTATATTAAAATACTTATTAATATGACATGCAAGCGACCGTTGCTAAGCAACGATTTGCAAAGTTTGTCGTTAGAAAACGTCACCCAAAATGAGCTTGCTTAACGCATCTCTCTATTGAAAACTGAAAATATTCTTATAGTTCAAGCGGGCGTTGCCGCGTTCGGGTCCACTAGTATAAATATACGTTGCAAATAATTTATATTAATAAAAACAATGTATTCTTTTATTATTAAAGAGAAAAATTTTGCATTTTTAATTAAAAATTAATACTTGTAAAAAATATTTAAAAATAAACAATCAAATCAATCAGCTTCACGCTATATCCCGCACACAGCAGGCCACTTCCTGCCGAGTTCTGGAGGAATTGCGTGTTGAGTGGCAGAACTCCGCGCTTTGCCTCGACGTGTTACAGTCACACCCTTATGCCGCTGCGCCAAGACGGCCACTTAATATCTTCAAATTTGTTTAGCATTAAAAAAACAAAGTGATTTATCAATTATCCCGTTAAGTTGGAGAAAGGCGTTTAGATAAAACGTATCTATCATCGCACCACAACGTTTTCCGGTAGTCGAATTGTCAAGTAAAATGTTTTTAGAGATTTATGACCGCCATCCCTCACGCTAGAGTAATGTAATTAATATAGAACTTGGCTATTTTAGAAATATATCTAAGATATATAAAACACAATTATATATCTTATTAACATAGAAATAAAGACTGAAACTGCTAGAGATATCGATCAAATATCGATGTTTAGAAACAATATAATATTTACTATCAATGGATAAGAATTTCGTATTTTTTATTCTATTAATATAATTTTAAAGACGATATTTGCATAGCAAAATTTTCTTAAGCAAAAAACCTTTGAGTAGAAGCGTCAAAACACACCACTATATACAGAGTTAAACGAACTCACACTTGACCTTTCGCTAACGTTTAAAGTTCATACGAACATTATCAATGCTGTTATTAATAAAATGAAGTAGTACTATACAAATGTGCTTAACAATTGTAATGGAGAAGAATAGTTACTATAGAATTGAGAAAATAAACGAAATAAATATCTTCTCATATTTTAAATCTTCCTTATATTCTCTTATCTTATAGAATAAATTATACAGGGTGTCCCAGGAGTCAACGATAAAACGAAACCAGGTGATAGATCAAGTGATGACAGTTATGAGAAAAATATAAAAAAATATATATTTTTATATTTTTTTTATTTTTCAGGGTAAATGGAGAACTTTATAGCTGACAGTAACTATTTGTTTAAAGATTAAAATATTGCTTAAAACAAAGAAATATAAGCTTAGTGCTAAGGCCTATTTTTTTTGTAATAATTGTGAGGAAATAAATATTTAATTTAAATACTATAGTGGTAATCTCACTAGCAACTAGGTAAAAAATAATGTTGAGTCGAAATATATACAATATAAAATAACAATGAATACCATTTTAATAATAAATTTACTAAGCAGAATTTGAATCTACAACTATCAAACTCAAACATTCCACCAATAACACCTCAACGTAAAAACAAAATATCAATTTAAAACTTATTTTCACCATAAACTACTTATTTATGCAAAATAAAAAAAAATATAAGGCATCAAACCATGAAAGGATCCTCAATACAAAAGGTGAACCGAACTGGTTTCCATTCGTAACATAACTTTCGAATGATTTATCGAATCACTTTAATTCTTACACTCGATTATAATGCACACTTCAAAATCGATATTTATGGCGAAAGCTTAAAAAACCGGGCTTGTGAGCTTTTATTTTGATTTTATGCTTTTTAATTTTATCTATCAACAAGCGAAGATGAGCTTCTAAAACTTCTTTCATTTTTATATTTCTAAGAAACTGCTATTCCGATTTTTTTTTAATATAATATTTAATAAAAATTTTCTTGGTATTGTCAATTAGTTTTTAAGCTTCACTCTGTATAACCTAGAAACTTAATATTAAAAGAGGCATTGCGTGTTGAGTGGCGGAATTCAACGCCGCGGTTTGACTGATTACAAGATCGAGGAAATGAAATAATAAATAAATAATTTCCTTGACTGAGAATCGAAACCACAGCCTGTCAAATGTTTACAGTCCAACGCGGTTGCGCCACGACTGGCCTCAAATACGTCTCCAGGCTTTCCATAACTAATTGTTGCGTTAATAAACAATAATAATAAATAATCATAACAGGAAGTCGCAGTCGCAATTTAGAAAATAATAAAATTAAAAAATATATAAATATTTCAAAAGACATATGTGATACAACGTAAGCTTAAAAAAACAGAAAAAAAAACAGTCGAATTGAACCTCCTTTTCTTACAGAAGTCGGTTAAAAAATAATACGAATCATCTATATTTGCGAATCTTAAAGTTTTAAGCAAAGATTTGTACGTAAAATAAAAATTCCAATGTGTTTTTTATTGGTGTAGTGTACGTAATTTATTACAATGTGTTATTTATTTTTGACATCGGTTATTTATGTGTTTCACTTACGTGTGTTTTGCCAGTCTTTAATAGAGGTGACATTTTATTATCAGTTTAAAATACAGGAAATGATGATATGTTGAGGACATGGTTTTTGATCGTATTTTTTTAAATTTAATTTTGTTTTACAATTATATATTAAAACTAGTGGACCCGCACGCGGCTACGCCTGCTTGAACTATAAGAATATTTTATATTTATTTTTATTTACACAAGGATGAATATCAAAATGTCGCGGTAACGGTNAAATACTCGACCTAATGGTGAAAACCGCATAAAAATCCGTTGGGTGGTTTAGAATAAGAAGAGTTAGAAAGTTCAGACAGACACGAAAAGCGACTTTGTTTTATAAGATATAGGATAGGATATGGAATTTTATAATATTTACATAACATATATTTACGTCTAGGCATGTCCACATTAAGATAAAAAATTGTGCGTGAACCAATCACGCAAAGTGCGTGTCATTAAGTGCTGACAAAAACCTAATGACACTCTTACAAGAGATTAATGACGAAATCAAATTTTAATGATAAACTTAAACAACTGATATATCTCCAACTAATTTATGAGATTTGTATTATAATTACGTATGTTTGTAATTATAAGTAGAATTTATAAGTTAGTTAATGAGTGAAAGTTGAAGAATATTTGTTTTAAGTTTAATGAAGCTTTAATGGTTCACCTTGGATACGTGTGCCTGTACACGCGACAGGTAGTGGGTTCGATTCCCACTTGATTTTTTATTAGCTTCACGCTGTATCCCGCACAGAGTAGTGTAGACAGCAGAAACCTAGTGTTAAGTCACTCCGTTTCCCATTTTCCACCGAATTCTGGACGCATTGTATATTGAGTGAACTCAATGCCGAACTTTTCCTTGACGCCAGAACAAAGAAATAAAAATATAAATTTAAATAATAATAAATTACCTCGAGTGGGAATCGAACCCCCAACCAGTCGTGTTTCCAGTCACACACTTCTGCCACGCCACGACTGGCCTCAATTCAATAATTTAGTTTATTTCTATATAAATTATAGTAACATTGTCATATTGACTGTATAATACAAAACTAAAATTTAGTACCGAGTGGCCCAATATAATACAAGTTAATTGTTGCAATACATTATTATGTAATTATAGGCGCCGTAACTATTTGTACTACGGAACGTTTAGTTCGTGAGGTTCGTTGCAACATACAGACTGACAAGCCTCTAATGTAGCGAGTTGAGTGATCTGTTACATAAATATTATATGTAGAGAGTTTTAACTTTTAAGTATTATTCATAGGTTGTGGTTGCTATTTGTTTATTCGTGATGATTGTGGATAGAGGAGACCTTGGAGTAATTGTATCAGTTTCACGCTGTATTCCGCACACAGCAAGGTAGGAAGAGGGAACCTAGTGTTAAGACTTTCCGTTCTCCACTTTCCGCCGCATTCTGGAGGCATTGCGTGTTGAGTGGCGGAATTGAGTGAATAAATGAAAATATAAATTCAAATAAATATTTCATTACCTCAATTGAGGATCAAACCCACATCCAGTCGGTTTTACAGTCATTTTCTATCCCTGTGCCACGACTGGCCTCAGTTAAAAATATTCAATTATAAATTCCCCTAATTGGAAATTGAACCTACAAAGGTGCTTACAGACCACTGCACCACAACACCCCATAAACTACTATTATTGGTACTATATAAAAGATTAACATATTTTCTAAGAAATAGAGAAGACACATAGTTCTGGAATGCGATCGGCCACGCTGCCGGTGCCAAGAGCCTGTCCTGTCATGTACAGGTACATCCCAAACTCTTAATTGATAGTGCTGGAGTGTGAACGTAATATATTATCAATTGTAAATTACATATTTAAAATATAATATATTAAAAAATAATAATATATAATATATTTAAAATATAATAATCTATATATATAACCACCAGAGAATAAGATAAAGGGTTGCATTGGTCACCACCTCGTCACATACGTTATCACGAATTTGGACGAAAAGTGGAGAACGGAGTGTCTTGATATTGTTCTCTTCGTCCGTCCTACTGCATGTTTGTGCATCATTTTCTCTAACTTTCACGCTCTATCCCGCAGGTAGAATAGAGTTAAGAGGCCCTGCTCTGTACTTTCCGTAGAAAGGTAAGTGCCTTAATTTAACACTGCGCTTTACCTCCACACCAGAGCAAAGAAGTGAAAATATTTAAAAAAATTATTTCCTCGATTGGTAACCGAATCCACAACCTATAGCGTTTAAAATCACAAGCTTGTGCCCCTACGCCACAACATTACCTAAAATATTAATTACAAAGATCAAGATCCCGATAATTGCGGTACACAATGCGTGTTTGGCTTTCACGCTGCCCGTTGATTAGTCTTTTGTGATAATACATCATTGTTGTAAACGCAAACACTCGCTTAATAACTCATTCAATGGCGCTGACTTCGCAATTTGCTTAATTATATGATGATTCGTCAATTATGTATGTGAGGATAGGTAAATGTTGCCAAATGAAAAAAATATTTTCTATATAAATATACAATTTCATAAAAAAGGAAAGCAAAATCTCTCTATTTTATTTTGTGTTATTATTATTTTATCAGTGTGATATGAAACATTTTCGAACAAAGGATGTTATAAAAAAATGTTATAAATGTTATAAAGGATATTAGAAAACATACAAATATATTCAATACAATATAAAATGCTTTAGTGGAGGTAAGTCGTGACAAGACTAGTTGTGGATTCGATTCCCATTCGAGAAAATGAAATATTTAAAATTTTCATTACATCGCTCTGACTACAAACTTAACTACATATTAGACTATTAATCCTTAAAATTTCAGCTTTGCTAAAATGACCTAGGTCTGGGGGCCCTCATCATCCATGGGATCTCATCATCTCAGTCCAGGGGTAAAAACTATTTCGGTGCATAGAGGTAAGCGGGAGTGTCTTAACACTAGGTTTGGCTAAGTTTGCGCAAAAAAAGAGAGTGTAATCTGTCACATTTACAACGTACAAAGGTATTCAATACAATACGAGTATAAAATAAAGTGCAATTACAATAAACACAATATAATTACGTATTATCTAAGGAATGCGGTTAGACAAAGCATTTTATATGCAGATTCTCAACACTGACAGCGAGGCTGTGATAAGAGATGTAAATATTGATATGCACGAGGTGCGAGATCAAGGACATTCCCTTTTGTAATTTACTTATATTGTTATATACTAGCAACTCATTAGTGGCTTCGCCCGCTTGAAGTTATTGTTCTGTTATATCCAAAATTTACAAATATTTTATTGGTATGATAATTATATAAGTTACTGTGTAAAGTTCCATCTTAATTCGTTCAGTAGTAATGTAACCAATGTAACTGTCATATTTATAATATTAGTAAGGTTTGTTAGATAATAATTAAACATGATTTAAATAAATATTACAAACAATAATTCGATATTAATTCAAACAATTTTCGTACTGTATTTTTTCCACATTATATTATACTGATTATCAAGACCTAACACCGTACTTTCAGAAATTTTAATAAATAATTTCCCCGAGTGGGATTCCAATCCACAACCATCGCGTTACACACACTTACCCCTGCGCCACAACGGACCCCAACACCTCCAAAAATCCTCAATTATTAATAATTTTGAAATTAAAAAAAATCTCAAACCAAGAAAATTACAAACAATAGTGCAAATTTGGTATAAATTACTTTTAACTGTTAATAATATAGTTCAGTAAGGAAATGTAAATGTAAACGTACAGCCAGAGGCGACGTTCAAATTACAACGTTTAAATGAAATATACAACGCGACGATGTTATTTATCGGCCACCAATTATATATACGAGTAATTATTATTATAATATATTGGCGTTGCTACCAAATATGTATAATATATTTAGGATTATTTTTCTTTTTTTTTTTTGAAAATGAGGTTAATGCTGCTAG
>JAKRZM010000035.1:202161-264363 GCA_036379175.1 Heliconius cydno galanthus | reverse complement strand
ATATTTCATATTTTTATTTCCTCGCTCTGTTCCGAGGCAAAGCGTTAACCTTTTTTTTTATGGTGAAAGGACAAGGCAAACGAGCGTTCGGGTCACCTGATGGTGATCACCGCCGCCCACGACCCCGTGCAACACCAGAGGAGCTACAGGTGCGTTGCCGGCCTTTGAGGTGGAGACCTAACCTAAGCCTAAGCTAAGACATGACACAGACCGTTGCCATTAAAACACTTCCGTTCCTCTCTAAAGAGAGAAACATTATATTACATAAGATATGTCAAAATTATTTATACTTATCTTTTTAAAAAAACGTAATTACGTCATTGTTACACCAAATTAATGATTGTTGCTCTTATCAAAACGGACAGCACTACAAGCACATTTACCACATTGTAAATACATATATACTTAGATAGAGTAAAAAGGTCACTGAAATAACACAATAAGAAAAAAATAAACACGAATATTTAAACAAAAAACAAGCATATCTGATATGAACGAAAATTTTAAGAGATAGGTAATTTTATTTAGCTTCCTGTATCCCGCACATAGCAGTGTAGGTAAAGGGAACCTGAGAACGTAATGTTAAAATACTGTCTTTCCCATTAAAGATTTATGGCACTTCCGTTCCCTACTTTTCGATGAATTCTCGAGGCATTGCCACTCAAAGGCGGAACTGAACGCCGCAACTCGTTACCAGAGCGGGGAAGTGAAAATATTGATTAGTTCGTTTTCTCGAGTGGGAATCGAACCCACTTCTGGCCTCAATTCGCATTAATATAGATTTTTATTTTTGAGAAATAATTTACCGTTACCTGCCAACAACTTTATTTCAATCGTTAGTTCGATAAGTATCAATACGAAAATAAAACAACTTTAGAGCAAGCCAGGTAATACTATTTTTATTTTCATTCAGTATAGGAAAAAAAATTAAGGTATAGTTAGTCACTAAATTCTTTACTTTTTGGGGGTGTTCAAATATTACGTAACCTAACTGGGGTAGTTTAGTAAAAGGTTACGTTGCGTTGTACAGGCAGGGGGCAGGTTCCCGACAGCGCTTTATGTAATTTATCTTTTTTTATTAAAAAAAATAAGTATAATATAAATAAAAATTAAGTTAGCAATAATAAGAATCGTTCTTTGGAATTTAGATACAAGTGGGTGAGGAAATTCAATATTGCTTTTACTTCATTTAGTTAAATATTAAGTTGTTATACTTAAAAAATAAAACACATAATATCGGCATTACAATATTGTTAAAGTAAAATACATATATACCTACATTAATCGGCGTTCAGTTCCACCACTCAACACGCAATGCCTTCAGAAGCTGGCACGAATTCGGGAAAAGAAGTGTGCTAACACTACGTTCCTAAGTTTCCCATGCCTAAACCTCCAAAATGCGGATATAGCATGACAAAAAGCTAAAAAATATTGTTCTATTTATAGTAAAATTTCCTCACAAACCTCCCAAATCCAATTTTTATAAGGTCCATTAAGAAAAACCACAGAGGATCTCTAAATACCTCATTGCTCTTTTTTGTTTATTCATCAATATGCAAGATCTCTATCTTAAATGATTGTAATAGCTTATAATTTATGCAGTACTGTCAGTAAAAAAACCAAACTTGTTACGTGTTAGCTTACACGGGTTTAATGAGCTTTTTTTGTCGACAGTACAAGTTGTTCGTAAACTTAATTCTAATATTGTGAGTTGTGTATTTATACAAGTTTATTTGAACTAACGTAGGCATAAATAATATGAATCGACTGCTAACTGTACAAAATGTATGAAATTGAAATAGTTTTTTTCGGAGATTTTTTTTTCTTGTAGTACCTATCTAAGAGGAAATAAACTCAAGTCAGTCTATTTTACAATTTCGCGTCTAAGAGACATTTTAGACAAATTGACATATAGGAATTTATAAAATTGTTTTATATACAAATTTACCTATCTGTGGCTTTACCCCTTTCGAAAAGGAAATAACTAATAATTACGCATGATGACCTTATTGCAAGAACAACATGCAATGCCTCCAAATTTGGCGGAAAATGGGAAACGTAGTGTTGTAACACTCAGTTCTCTCTGCCTTTCTCGTGTGCGGGATATAGCGTGAAGCCGATAAATAATAATTATATAGACGCCACTACAGTGCTACTAGAATTTAAAACACATTGTTAACACCTCTTATAGGTGTTGCGTAAACAAGTGACACACTTACGTATTAGAAACACGTATTTTTAGCTTCTAAGATTAAAAGAGTTTCAAATAAATATGCCGTTATTTTTACATATTTGCAATGAATATATTTGAAATTAGTAATAAGTTTTGAATTAGATTCTCTAGTATTCCTAAGCAATTACTAAATCATAATTTATCTATTTAAAAGATTTTTGTCAACTGATATAGTCGTGTCCCTTTAAAATAAGTAGAAATAACAATTCTACTACAATTTTCATGTACAGGAACGTTTTATATTCATGAGAAATTAATCAAAGCTGTGTTCTCAAAACGGCGGAGAGAACAATAAGAACATACAATAAATAATTTCTAAATAATATTAAAGAGACAGCTCGTATCTTCCAGTCGTAATGAGTGGGCATCACAACTAAAAAACGCTGTATCTCACACACAGAAGGTATGCAGGAGAAATCCTAGTATTAAAACACTCCGTTCTCCATATTTGCCCCTGGGCCACGACTGGCCTCTGTACTGATATGTACTCGTATATGTATGTATCTTTATATAAAAAATAAAGATAGTGTGAACTAGTCATCCTCGTCTCTATAAAAGGAAAATATTTGAATTTGCACGTTGAGCTTGTCAGAAGATAAGGCAATTGTCGTAAAGCGTGGGAAGTGTTGAGGACAATGCCTCATTCACAAATTATATTAAACATTCAAATTACAATATTTGTCGTTAAAGCCTTGTTTATATTGTCCATTATACAAATGCGAGGCCAGTCGTGGTGCACAAGCTTGTGTAAACGTGAGGTTATAGGTTCAATTCTTATTCAAGGAAATTAAATTACCGCTGTTTTTTCGCGTTAGCTTAGAATAATTATTAAGTGAAGAACCAATCAGTAAAGGCAGGAAAGCATCCAGCTAGAAAATGCGAAGGCGACTGATGTTAACATTTGGAAAAAGAAGTAAAATTTGCATCTAAATAGAAGGAAATGTTAGTAAGCAGCAGGAGAAAGAGGAAAAGAAGGCAGTTAAATAATTCAGAAATTTCCAATAATAAAATATTCTATATTCTACATAACCCAAGATCCCAGAGCTGCCAGACGTACGTTATTTTAGCAAAACTGAAATTTTGAAGACTATATTAGTCTAATATGTAGTTAAAACAGTGTGCCCACTCAATAACTTGAAAGTCGGGTCATTTCTTTGCAAAGACATAAACCTATCTCTAAAGCTCTAGTAAGGACATCTTTAATTAAAAATTTCAAGCAAAATCTATGGTACCTACATACGAGAAAGCGCCAATATTTAAATCAGGTTGTCGATACAAGATATTTCTGGTAATTATTTTGACATGCCCGACCGCTCCCTGACATCGCGTGATGTAAGCAATTGTAAGTATATATAGAATATGGGAAGTTTTGGAGATGGTATCGGAAGGACAGATGAACTACTCTTCACATATACATATAGTAGAGTTCAGGTCTTAGGACTGTTTAAGTAATCTATATATATAAATAATATTAGATGGAATTAGGATATCAGTATTTATTTTAATTATATTTTAATATCTACTAATTATAAACCGCAACTTCTTTTGTGTGAAGAACAAAACGTAAAATTTCCACAAAGGTTATCAATGTCCTTAGTGCTCTCCTTAAGACACTCCATTTCAGCGTTCTACGCCGTGTAATTACAGCTATGCGTTATCTGTAGCCACTTAGTAATACAAGAGTTTTATGGATAGATTTGGTCTAGTCTAATTTATTTAGATAATACCTTTAGGTACAAGTCATGGAAAATAGCTAATAGAAGGCTTATTAGGTTTTCTCAAGAGATAATAATAAAACATCTTTATCTAGTTTTCACGGTGTTGAGTTCTGCCACTCAATAGACGTATCCAGAATTCAGCGGAAAATGAGGATCACAATTATCTTAAAGGGAACGAGGTGCCATAACACTAGGTTCCCAGGTTCCCACTGCCAACACTTCTATATTTACGCCATAATGCTACTTCCATATACATATACGTACATTCTATGAACCCAACGGTAGCCGTCAAACGGAATACCAGATTAGAACTCTAGTATTTAAGCGGCAGTACTGGTCATTTATTTCTGTTTCAAACTTTAAAAATGTTATCAATCATTTAAAAAGTGACAGCCAAGGTGTTATAATTATTAATTAGTTGGTATGCTAAGTAGATTTAGGTATTTTATCTAGTCTGTGTTTTTGTTGGTAGTCGTTAGGTAGATATAAGTAACAAGCAAATTTTTTTTAGCTTGAGACGAAATTGAACCCGCTACCTATGTCCACTTTTCTGAGGATTGAATTAGTTTAAATAAAATTATAAACTATGGGTAAACTTTTTTGAATAAACATCTATATGATTTGGAAAATTTAAATAAAAACCCAGCTTCACGAGATTCCCACAAACAGCAGGGTAGGCAGAGGGAACCTAAATACTTCGTTCTCTGTTTTCTGCCGAATGCTGGAGGTATTGCGTGTAGAGTGGCGGAACTCAACGACCCGCTTTACATCGACACCAGAGACGAAATGAAAATATGATTTAATTTTAAATTAATATTTAATTTTCTCGAGTAGGGATCGAACCCATAATCGGTCGCCTTTACTATTATACACTTGTGCCCCTGCGCCACTACAGGCCTCTGAGAAAACAAATTACGACTGAAAAGGGGGCTAGAAGACAATTATTATACTTTAAATGAATGAAGAAATAAACATAAAGTACCAATACAGTGATATTTGATATAGATAACGAAATGAAGCAGAACAAATCATGTTCACTTCTTAGAATCTCCACGGTTTTACCTACCTAGTACGAGTAGGCAGAGATAATCTACTTTTAAGACACTCCGCCGTTTTCCGCCTAATTTTCAAGACATTATGAGTTGAGTAGCGGAACTCAACACCGCACTTCGTCCACCAGATCGGGGAAATCAAAATAATTAAAAATATAGTATAATCATTCTTCCAAGTCTCCACTTCCCCACGAACCCACAACCATCACGTTTAAAGACGTTGTCCCATAGTCTCACGGAAAAGCCTCTTCGGAAAGGCACTTTTAAGCTATAATTAAACGTTTATACAACGTAGTACAATAGAATTATTAAGTTAATTTTGGCATTTAATTCCTTATTACAGCTTAGAAGGTACACTAGCTATACTTAGTTATTGTAATAAAATCATTATTCTCATTAAATAAATACAGTTCTCTAAATAGAATAATCTAAAACTACCAATTTAAACCAGTAATAACCCATTTCAAATTTACAACTGCAGTAGGTACCTAGTTAGCAAACGGCTTGCTATTAATTAATTTGTCTAAAGATAGTAAGATACTTTGTAATTCATATAGAAACATAAAATAAACATATATTTTATTTTATAGTGTAGTAATAACATATAAAAGGGACTTTAATATTATATTAGTTGGTTGGTTAATGTTTAATAGGATATGTCTACACCTAATAAAATTGGTTTTTTAAGATTCACGTTTTACATCTAAAGCAGAAGCCAGAGGGAACAGAGCCACGAACGCTGCGGGCCTCTTTAGCCTCGTCTACTGTCATCATCATCAACCTATACCTTTACCTATATACTATACAAGACCTTCGGGGGCCGGTTTTCATGAATTTCTCTCGAAGGTCAAACGATATGTCCTCTGCCTCTTTTACCAAGTTCTCTTACGATCTTATTAATTCTCACAGTGACATTTCTAGTACTTGCTATTTCTGTGTAAGTACCTTTTTAATGCAATTTTGATTAACTAAACTGAATCTCTACAACATTCCCTCATTCTTTCATTCTTCTTTACTAAATATGATTTCGTCTCTACTAAATTTAGGTACTTCCCAGACAATTGACAAAAAATGTACCTACGTCTAAAAGGAAATTGATAAAAAATAAACTTCTTACTTTATTATATATTATATTATTTATTATATATTGTATTAAAAAATATTGTAGATATTGTAGATATGCGACGTTGACTTCCGCCACTCAACAGACTTAATGTCTCGAAAATTTGAGACATCATTATTTTTTTATCTGGCGCCACTCATAATAATAATTATTTATAATATATATGGTGGACCATTAATAGATAAATTACGCAATAATTATCATGTAATCAATCCGCAATAAAACTTGGCTATAAAAACAATTATGCATGCCATTATATCTAATGCGCTGATTAAAATTTTATATGAACCCACGTTCCTTTTTAAATTTGAAAGGTTCCCTACATATTGGAGACTGTCGTCGCACAGGGGCCCAAGGTTGTGACTGTAACGTGACGGTCGGGGGTGCGATCCCCACTTCTCGCTTTGATACCGAGGCAAAAAGAAATAGAAAGACTTGATGCGGTCAAACGCAAGCCTATTTAATATAAAAAAAAAAAGCCCGGCGTTGAACTCAACGGGCAATATCTAAAAAAAATTCGGCGGAAAATGTGAAACGCAGTCTTATCTTAGACTAGGTTCCCTGTGCCTACCTTGCTGCTTGCGGGATACAGCGTGAAGCTGAATATTATTATTTTTTTTAAATATTTCACTTAAGATTTATTATTATTATGTGTAAGTTCATAGTTAGTGTGGTCTAAATTTATTGAGAACCATCTACGACCTACATTGTAGAGAAAAGTATTTATATAGTTTTTACTATGAAATAAACGTATTTATTTTCCTTAATATCGCTTTTTATACGAAGATTAAAATATAAGATTTTATGAGACATAAATTAGAAAATCTCGAACTAATTCGATCAATATAATATGTAAAGCATAGTTTTTTGAGATAACATATATCATTGTTTATATCTGAGACACTTTCGATTTTTTTATTATATTTTCTATTTCTTATTAGTGTGTCGATCTATATGATAAAAAAATACAAATATTTTATTTGCAAAATAAAAAATACCACTATTTTAGTTTTAAGTAATCTTAAAGTAACTGAAATATCTTCTTTTAGCCTCACGCAAAGGGAACCTGGCAGAAAATATTAAATATTAGGACTCCCTCGAGTGGGAATCGAACTTCCAACCGACATATTTACTCTCTTGTCTTGGGTTTTGTGCCCCTTAAGAACAGCCACAATTAACAATCTACTCATCGATAATCGTTTCTCTTCTGCTAAGAGAGTAGTAAGTTACTCATATTTTTTCACATAAGGATGTCAAAAATATCGCATTACACATCTGAAATTTAATATGAAAGTTTACCGTTTTAAATCTCCCGTATGCTCTTTTGTGTGGAGCCATTCATGTAATGGTATCTGTTTGTGAAACTTGTGTTTGACCGCTGGTTTGCTTCTTATTTCAGAGGAATTTTAGGTTTTTCCTTAAAAACACTGGTCAAAGATATTTAAAAAAATGCGTTATCGTATGAGATTTAGTATATCTAATAGCAATAGCAATAGCATCATTTTAAGAATACATAAAGAATAGAGTTTTGCCAGCTTACTTAACTGACTACATTATAAAACGGTACAGTCGCGCCGTGCTCCTCCATCCTACACTCTGGTCCCATCTCAGGCACTGCCCCTCACACAACGCAATGGATGTTGGAAGGCCAAACAAAATGTATAATTAAATAAATTAAAAAAACGAAACGAAATTTTGGCTCTAGTTCTGTAGCACACCTCAAAATAAATACAGGTAAATACAAACAGGATTATGTTTGTTGATAATATGTATCTAATCTTTTTATTTGCGTGATAATGTTATTATGAAAAAAAATATTGTTCCATAAAAATATTGTACACTAGCGGCCCGCCCGCGGCTTCGCCTGTGTGAACCACATTATTATTAATTTCTGTCTCCATGAGTACCTACGTCCTAAGTGACGTCCATGCAAAATTTGAGACTCCTAGCATTTGTAGTAACGAAGTTTCATACAAACTTTCAACCCCAAAAACAACCCCTTAGAAGTCGAATATTGCAAATTCCCGTCTTAGCGAGCACCTACGTCCTATAAATAGCTCCTATGCAAAATTTGAGATTCCTAGCACATGTAGTTTCTGAGATTTCGTGATGAGTGAGTGACCTTTCGATTTACATAGTGAAGATAACACATACTCGTATTATGCATGTATATAGCAGAGTAGGCAGAGGGAACTGGGAACCTAGTTCTGTTCGCACTAAGACACTTCCGTTTCCCACTTACCTATAGTCGATTTCTGGAGGCATTGCGTGTTGCTGGTGAAACTCAACGAGCTGACGCTTAGCCTCGTTACCAGAGAAAGTAAATAAAAATATGAATTATTTCATTTCCTCGAGTGGGAATCGAACCTACAGAAGGTATATACTACTTACAAAATTAGACCTCATTTAATGTGTATTTTTTTGTTAATTATTTAATTAAGTGGCAGATTTTTTTTATCTTAAAATTCTATAAAACTAAAAAAAAAAAATATAGCAATCAAATGTATTTTGTTTGTTATTTCATATAATTCTAAGATAATTTGAATTAATTTAAATAAATTGGACCAAATTATCAAATAGGCTTATTTAAAGTATAAATTACGACCATATCAGTTTCTATATCGATTTATATTGCTATAATAAAATGTGTAAAAATTTACGATATCAGTCCATAGAATTTTTTGTAAAAACTTGTCAAGGATGCTGGAAACAAGTAATAGGATGAGAGTAAATCTTGATGTGGTCTTAAATACTAAAATTTTATATATTCGTTATATCGATTCGTCGCAGGCGAGCAGTGGATCGATAAAAAATTGAATTATATTGACATTTAGAGTCCATTTCTTTTACTATTCTTTGTAGGGTTCAGTATCTGAAAATTAAAAACGGAATCCTCAAAAGAATTATTTTGTTATCCGTCTGTTCGTCTGTCAAGAGCATTTATCTCGGAATCATGTGGATATACGATGTGAAGTTAATATCAAATAATAAACTCTATGGTCCCTTGCAGCAAAGAAAAAAATACACTTAAAAAAAAATTGGCAAGAAATAAGAACTTACATTACAAATAAAGGTAAAAATGTGAAAATTATGTGAAATAATAAATATAAATTTGTAAATATTCCATATAAGTTGTACTCCCCGTTGATTTACAATTCAAATATTGTTACGGAACCCTCAATATGCGAGTCCGACTCGCATTTGACCAGTTTTTTTTTATTGTCTATATCTGTATTCATATTTTGAACTAGTTTCCTTATATAGGGATAGAACGAAATGTACGCTCAAACTTATGTAAGATTTGAAGAAAAAACTCGTCAAAATAACGTCCAGCTTATTAAGAATAAGCAAATAGTCGAAAGAGAGATTTTAAAATGTCAAAAAAAATCTTGTTTAATTGAAAATTTTAACAAGAATAGTCATATAAATACAAATTCATAATTATGTAAAATAATTAAGTAAATATAAATTCTGAGTTCAGTCGTAGCGCACAAAATATGACTAAACGCGACTGGTTGTGGGTTCGATACCCACTCAAGGAGATTAAATATTTATTTAATAAATTTAAATATTCATTCATTTTCATTTCTTCGCTCTGGTGTCATGCAACTGGCAACACGCAATGCCAGAACAGAGTGTCTTACCACTACGTCTTGTATGTTTCCTCTACCTACTGCTGTGTGTGGGATACAGCGTTAATTAAAAAAAAATAACCTCACCCAATGATTTCGAAAGTAAATTTTGTTTTCATTATAATGTTGCAATATCAAGCCTACAAGCAAAAATAATCTAAACAAATGTGACTTATTAACACATTGCGAAGCGTACGTGAGTTACCATTGTTATGGGTTCGAATAAAATTGGTATTTATATTCCAAATTAGTACTTTGTACGTGACGGCTGGCGTTTGACACTTTAAATATAGATAATATATGTTAAATATATAAATAAATAGCAATGGCGCCGTTTAGGCTTAATAGATTTGTGTGAAGGTTAAAGTGATAGTTGTGTGTTCTCTCTCTCTCCGCTCTCTACTTTCCGGTTCAATGGCGGAACCTAATGCCTTGACTTGTGACCGATTATAATTATAGAAATGTTATTTTTCATTCACTTCTCTATTTAGAATGTTTTGAATACATATTAAGTTATAACAAATGATGTAACAATTTCGATAAGAACGTATAGCTTAGTAGAGCTGGGATGGTATCAAACAGGCGTGGGTTCGAATCCCGACCAAATTTTCATACCTTTTCAAAAGTACATGTGTTCATACATTTATCATTTATAAATTCAAAATAACGTTGTAAATTTCGATACTTATTTAGTACAAATTCATATTTCGTTACTTTAACTGGAACTTTTTTAAAACGCGACAATGATACCAATCTTAAGAATGATTTAATACATTTGTAACATGAATCCTTACGTACCGTATTTGATATCAGATGAAAAGAGAAACCAAAATGTATGCATAGATTATATCTCAAGGAGAGTTTACAAGCGCTTCTCTCGTTTTCTTTTTGTATAAATATTCCAATATAGCGTCCACTTTACTTCGGGCTGACTTTGATAAATGCAATGTCAATGATTCTTCTTCATTCCAATTGTATAATAGACTGCATTGCTTGCTAGAATCTTTTCTTTTCTTTTTAACCTTAACGCTGTATTTCAAGTAGGCAGAGGGAACCTGGGAACCTAGCGTCAATGATAACACCTACACCGCTATATACTAAATACGTGAGCGTGAAACTAAAAACAATATATATACAAAATTGAAATCACAATCTTATATAATCTTATAGTATATTAAAACTTACAATATTAATGATCTTTTAATATGGTTAACTAAAACGACATTGGGTTCCACCCAGCGATTAATATTTACGAAGTGGTTCAAAAGAAACTTATTACTAAGTAAGTACTAAATCATAATTACATACAAATTAAAATTAACTATTCCTTGTCAAATACGACTCAAAATAAATATTTCTTCAGACGCATATCTCCTGTTTTAATACATATTTTCGTTTCTTTGCTCTAATGTGGAAGTAAAACACGGCGTTCAGTTCCACCACTCAACACCCAATGCCTCTAGAATTTACCGATAAGCGGAGTGTCTCAGCACTAGGCTTCCCCTGACTGCCTTATTTCTTGCGGGTTACAGCGTGAAGCTGAGATATCTCTTGCATAAGTGTATACTGTAGTGTATATACAATCGTGACTTATACAGTACTTTGCAAGAATCTTAATATTGAACTGTACTTAACTGTTTTTTGGATTTTATTTTTAAGTTACGTCATTTTTCGACCTCGTCCACATAATGTAACTGATTTCAAAAAACTTCGGCGAAACGAAATTTATTATTGTTTTTTTTGTTTTGTTTTGTATAACAATGGACTTTTACACATTTTTTTAGTTGTAATGCGCCCAGCGTCCCATATAAAAAAAATGTCAAAGTTTTCAGTGATCGACTTTTTCAAAGTCTAGTTTTAAATTATTATTAAATATTAGAAAAAAAACGAATATTTATTTTCACTATGAAACTTTTTAATTAACCAAAACACGATTTTCATTACTTGCCTCGAAGTATTACAAGCTAAACGAGACCAAATAAAAATCTTATTGGTCTCTCCAGTTTATATAAAATGAAATCTTATTAGCAAAATGGCTCACAGCTAACTCAGCTCGTTCAAACAAAATATACCAAGTAAAAGTTACAATAAAGCAACAATGAAGAAAGTGCCCCAATCATAAATCCACTTACCAGTTTTGAATCGAGATAACCACGACAATGAACTTGACTGAAGCTATTGGGAACTGATATCAGCCAATACCGGTACAAAAAGCTTGAAATTTCACTTGGATCCAACTGAAAACACTATGCGAAAACGTTTTAAATATCACTAATAGCACTATTTTTTGTGAAAATCCATAAAAATCTCATTAAAATCCCTGTTGAGAGTTGTGTGGTTGAAAAAAAAGGAAGTCGCCGGGTACATGGTCGTCGCCGCGGTGCGCGGACGCGGGACGGTCTAAAACTGAACCAACCGGTATGAAGTTGCCGCGATCGGGAGCGTGACCATGCTCGATCAGTCGGATCGTTGCTCACTTCACTCTGCACTACTATAATATTATCATGTTTATATGTTAATATTTTATAAAATATGTATTTGTAGACAATCTCGCGTTGGGTAGTGTTTGATGTAGGTGGGATGTGGGTTCGAATTTCATTGAGGGAAAATAAGTGGGGAAAGTGGTTAAGGGAGTGTATTGACACTAAATTCGTACGGCTTATTTCATATGAGGTTAAAAGCAGATTTTTTAAATATTATATGTAAATTTGTGGAAATTTGGAAAAAGGATGAGATTGCATTGCATCTGTAGGATTCTGTAAAGTATCTCTATGATTCAATAATGGGTGCATAAAATATTATTATGCAAATATATTAGTTTTAAAAGTTAATATTACTCAATAGTTACATAGAAAACCATAAAATTGACTGAAATCCCTATAAACTGAAACAACCCAGATACATTCTAATTCGGGAGAGACGAAACGAGATTAAAACAGTTTTGAGTTTAATTTATTGCATTTCATAATATAGTCTTAACCTAATTTTAATGAACTTTTTTACGCTTACTCTTTAAATATTTTATATAAAAAAAATATCTAATTTCAATATTTTATGTAGACTTGGTGAAACCTTAATTTCAAATAGAGCCGGAAAGACTTGAAGTCTAATTTCTGAAATATTTTGATAAGATAGGTATTTTATATTTAATGATAACTTACTTTATTTAATGGTTTAGAAATATATTAAAATTTATATTTCGGAACAATTGTTAAGCATCGATTTTACAATTGCTATAATTTTTTTAAAATGTAAAAAATATACTATATAATTACTATAGCAAATACCATAGAACTGTTTATAATTTGCTCACCAATGGATCGAATCCACGACCTCTAGCTTACCAGATAGAGCCACTAACCAATATCGTTTAGAATCAAAAGTACAATTGGACCAAAACAACGAANGAATCGAGATAACCACGACAATGAACTTGACTGAAGCTATTGGGAACTGATATCAGCCAATACCGGTACAAAAAGCTTGAAATTTCACTTGGATCCAACTGAAAACACTATGCGAAAACGTTTTAAATATCACTAATAGCACTATTTTTTGTGAAAATCCATAAAAATCTCATTAAAATCCCTGTTGAGAGTTGTGTGGTTGAAAAAAAAGGAAGTCGCCGGGTACATGGTCGTCGCCGCGGTGCGCGGACGCGGGACGGTCTAAAACTGAACCAACCGGTATGAAGTTGCCGCGATCGGGAGCGTGACCATGCTCGATCAGTCGGATCGTTGCTCACTTCACTCTGCACTACTATAATATAATGTTTATATGATAATGTTTTATAAAATATGTATTTGAACGCAATCTCGCGTTGGGTAGTGTTTGATGTAGGTGGGATGTGGGTTCGAATTCCATTGAGGGAAAATAAGTGGGGAATTCAATACACTTACATTGACACTAAATTCGTACGGCTTTTTTCATATGAGGTTAAAAGCAGATTTTTTTTAATATATGTAAATTTGTGGAAATTTCGAAAAAGGATGAGATTGAATTGCATCTGAAGGGATCTGTAAAGAATGCATAATATTAACATCAACATGAATATCAACATAAAATATTATTATGCAAATATTTTAGTCTAAAAGTTAAGATTACTCAATAGTTACATAGAAAACCGTAAAATTGACTGAAATCCCTATAAACTGAAACAACCCAGATACATTCTAATTCGGGAGAGACGAAACGAGATTAAAACAGTTTTGAGTTCAATTTATTGCATTTCATAATATAGTCTTAACCTAATTTTAATGAACTTTTTTACGCTTACTCTTTAAATATTTTATATAAAAAAATTGCTTATATCAATATTTTATCTAAAGTTGGTGAAACATTAATTTCAAATAGAGCCGGAAAGACTTGAAGTCTAATTTCTGAAATATTTTGATAAGATTGGTATTTTATATTTAATGATAACTTACTTTAATGGTTTTGAAATTAAATATGGTTTAGAAATATATTAAAAATTTGTATTTTTGAACAATTGTTAAGCATCGTTTTACAATTGTTATCATTTTTTTTAAATGTAAAAAATATATGTACCATAATAGATAATATAAACTATTATATTTTTGTTAAATATAAACTTTTTATAAATTTAAACATGTTTGGACGGAAAATCTTATTTTAATTAATAATCAATTCTGCCAACCCTGCTAAAGCAGGATAAAGCCTGAAAGTTTAAAAGAAATATTTATAAAATTTGGACATAACGGCGTAACATTTAAAAAAAATATTTACATTCCTAATTACGGAATAATAAATATTAAAAATACTATATACATAGTTATTTGGCTATCACATTATCTAAAGCATTTAGATCATTATGTCATTTTAAAGTAATTTTTCAGTGTTAGTCACATATTTTTTACTCCAAGCCAAGTGGCCAAGTTTATATGAGATAAGTATCAAGGTGAGTGAAACCTTATCATATGTCTATGATATATTGACATTGCAATATATCCCGACACAATACTATCGTTCATCGGTAGGTACTATTGATATGGTATCGGTCATTTGCTATCTTCAATTTATTATTTATTTTGTATTATATTTAAAAAAAAACCAGCTTCACGACAGCGTGAAGTGTGGAACCAAGTACCCTGATGTTTGCGGGATACAACGTAATGCTAAAAAAAAACCTTAATAAAGTAGTAAGTTGCAATTAACACAACATTTAATTAAAAAATACTTAACACTAAAGAGGTATTATTAATTTAATAGTATTATTAAATTCGATTATTAATAAAATATATTTTTTTTATTGAAACACTTCAAATAATAATTAGCATTTCTTTCCAATAAAAAAGACTTCGACTGGGCTTTAAATCTAAGCTAGAACATTTGAAGCGCGCCACAATGTAATTAAGCTGAGTAATAAAAAAAACAACTTTTTACTCCAGCATAGCGTTAACAGGAAAACTGTCACGATAATTGCAATACTAGTTTTAGAGTCAATCAACTACATTTAAATTACTTACGGCGATCTATTTTTACGAATTCAAAGTATTTAAAAGAAAATATTAATTTTATTTTTACATACCTTAGGCTGAATATGAAGTGATATAAGCCTAAAAATATTTTTTTTTACCAAAAAGGCGGGAAATTTCTTAATATAATTAAAAAGTAATATTTTAACTCGTCTATCATTTATTACATAGTAACTAAAACAGTTAACAGATAAAAATAACACATTAACATTATTCAAAGTGCCAAAAACATTGTAATAATTACCATATTTAAATTTAACAGCTTTATTTAAAATGTAGCAACACTTAAAATTTATTATGCCTATTCATTATTGAATTATTTACTTCGATACATTATGTTACTTATATGGTTTTACGGAAATGCATATGGCGGCGGTCAGATTTACGTATTTCCGGTTCTTCAATTTGTTTATATGGTAATATGCTTAATCTTAATGTCGACTTTTATTGTGTTTATGGTAATCATTCACACATTCATTCACGCCTTAATTACTGTGAAAAGTGTAAGCCGAAGTAAAAACAATAACTTATAAAATTCGATAAAAATTTTATAGCCTAGTATTATATTTCAAATAAGAATTATACCTACATAATATCTATTTTCCTTGTGTCTAAATTAGTTAATATTTGTAGCGTCACGCCGGGTTCCCTCGTGTAGGTGTGGGACCGCAAACAGCAAGGTAGGCAGAAGAAAACCTAGTGTTAAGACATTCCGTTCGTCACTTTCTGCGGAATTCGAGGCATTGCGAGTTGAGTGGCGGAATTGAACGCCGTGCTTCACCTCGACAACAGCGTGAAGCAAATGGAAATATCAAATATTTCATCTCCTCTAGTAGCAATCGAACCCACTATCTGTCGCGTTTACTGTCACACTTATTTACCTTTGCGCCACGAATGGCCTTTATCTATTTTCCCTGTGTCTAAATTAATTTAATTAATTATACATTATTATTCTTAATTACCATTAATTATACATTTCGTCTCATTTTGCGTGTTCTATCTGTATAATATTGCGGGGTACCTGAAGAGGGCTTAGTGATAATAGCTATCATTATCTAGCTTCCGGTAATTTAGACATATTTTTTCATTTTATTATACGTAATAATAATGGAATGTAAGGATGGTTTGATAAATAATAATAATTATTATTAATATTATATCGCTTTGCTCGCTTCGCTTGCCATCTTCAGCTGGCTTCGCTTGCTTTCTGTTATAGTATGTAATTTAAAAAAAAAACTTTAATTCTATAAAGATTGTTTTATATACAACATATACAGTTTAGGAATATAATATAGATCCTACTAGTTAGTGAGATTACTGAACGGATTTAGATGAAAATTTACCGTAACACTTATACGAGTACATCAGAAGGACACGCAATTTGTTTTAAAAAAACGTATAATTTTGCAAAAAAATATCGGTATTATAATAATGGGCGAAGCCGCGTTTGGGTCGCTAGTTCCTTATATAGATACCTACCTATAGTTCAATTTCTTTCTTAGGTTAAATTCTACAATATAACGAAGCGTAAGAACTAGTTTAAGAGCGCAAACATAAAAAAGATATAAAATTTATGAATGTTAGCTTTTAATTAACAGATATTTTAATAGATAAATACACAGAATTAAAATTTATCGAGGGCCATGGCGACCATGATTTACATAATACAAATTTAAGTTAATGAAACACCAAAGTAACCGCCGCGAAATTATAGGAAATAATCGCAATATTATTAATTAAGAAAAAAGTTTATGGTGTCAGTTACTAATTATAACGATAGGCCTAACATTCTTTATAAAATAATGTTTGGATAATAAATAATTTTATTAGTTTATAAATTATCTTTAAATTTGATTTAAAAACAGCCAAATAATTATTATTAAAGTATGTTACTTTTAGTAAAGATTTTATTTCTTTTTTTATTTCTTTATAACTTTACGTTAATGTGACACACGAGCACGAGCTTACATCAATACAGAGTGGAGAATTTTTTTTTTTGGAAATATCTAGTATTTTTTTTTTAACTTCCCGCTAAATTCTTAACGTAGCAGAGTAGACCGAGTGTTTCTAGGTTCCGTCTGTCTACTCTGTTACGACTACGACTCTCCGTTCCGCTTTCCGGAGGCTCGTCCGTGTGTTGAGCGGCGGAACTCAACACCACGCTTTGGACCGGAGTGGAGAAATAAAAATATTAAATATTTCACTTCCCACACTTTGGGAATATAACCTAGAACCTGTCTTGGCTTTTATAATCATTCTTTGTGGCTCTACGCCTCGACTGGCCTCAAACTACAGCAACGTTAAAACTTATAATTTAGCACATCCATAGCGAAAGTTCTAGTTCGTATGAACTTTTTTTAAATACATAGTTATTAAAAAAAAAAAAAACAAAATACATTTTCTATTCATACCGATTCAATTCCTAGCTTGCGTTCTCATTATCAGCCAGGCTATGTTCTTGGAAAGAGTAGTGCGCAGTCATTGTTATTGAAATCTCTTGTTTGTTTTATTATTTGGTTGATCTTACGCGTTATTTTTTAATATATAATATTTTAGGGTTCCGTACCTCAAAATGTAAAAACGGAACCCTTGTAGGATCACTTTATTGTCCGTCTGTCAAGACCATTTATCTAAATGGGATGAGGTATCAAGCTAAAATTTATATCAAATATTCAAATATACAGTTATGAAATTTGAAAACTGAAAATTTTTAGACATTTCATAATATTTATTCCGGTAACCGTGATCAGTTAGTCTGTCCACCCAGTACTGGGCCTACCCACAGAACGTCGCCAAGCTGCCACTTAAGAACCCCTTCGCATCAACGGCCACCTTTTCTGCCACACGCCCGCCGCACACTCAGAGGTTTTGATCGATTTATCGAAAATAAAAAAAAATAATAATTGTTTCTTTCTATAAACAATTATTATTATAATATGTAATTCGTTAGAAGAAATTACAATATGTAATTCGTTTAGAAGAAATTACGAAACGTACATTGTACATATATCGTTCGTAATAATTTTATAAAGTCATCTACACAGAACACATGCCAAAGTCATCTAATATGTGAAAATCGCTCCAACATCGATCATTAGATGGCGTTGTTATGTTAGAATAAGTTGAAAGATATTAAAGTAGAGTGTAGTAGAGTGCCTTTTTATAGATGCCATAATATCGTTATAAGAATAATAGCTTTACTTAATATTTAATAATAATATATTTAAGAATATAAGAATAAATATACTTTAGGATTAATATTTTTAAAGTAAATAGTTTGTATTACAATGGCTATAAATATTTATTATGTTATTAATGAACGCAAGCAAAATACATATTTTTAAGCTGTATCACCGTTTCCTTTGACATCTGTCATTTTAACTGTAAACTGTGATGTCAACAACGAACAACAACGTATTTCAATTTGAATAATTTAGGTTGTTACGGTACGTAATTGCAATAATTTAGTAATTTAAAAATATAATTTTAAATGTATAACCCTAACTAACTTTAAATAAAAGATGATTTGATTCATATTATCATAAAACTTCCATAGCGAAAGTACAGTATATATAAGGTGTGGCATCATTCCTACTTTGACTATTGTTTATTTATTTTCTTATATGTTTTTACAGATTTCTCAAGTTTTGACCTACTCATTGTAACATACATTTGAATAAAACAAAAATCATAAAAATAAAACATGACAGTGTTGGAATCTTTCTGGTCACCATGTATTTGGTCTTCGAACGTGAAGACCGGGAGCAAAGTAGTAGCGGCATATACAGCAGCTATGAGCATAGTACTGATTACATTTATAGCATACCAAATGGCTGGTGGAGATTCAACACAATTATGGAATCCATTATTTGAGGCAGACGTAAGAGGATGTAAGTGAATTAGTTCTCTTTTTATTGTAACTTTAACCTATAGATATAGTGTTGAGACAATCCATTTATGCTTTCTGCCAAAATTTAGGCCCTCTAGGTGTGTGATGGATTGCCTCATGGAGACAAGAACTCACAACAAGTACAGATGCTACAGTCTCCAAAAACATCAACAATTAAAAGATATTACATGTTTATAGTTATATTCTTACTAGTGGGCGCGCGCGGCTTTGCATGCTTATTTGGACCCTTAGGGGTGAATTCTAGTAAACCATGAAACGTGTTCAATTAAATACTTTTAAGAGTCTAAGTTTCTAATTTATAAAAATCGGTGGTGATTTAAATTTATTTCCATACAAACTTTCAACCCCTATTTCACCCCTTTAGGGTTGAAATTTTTCAAAATCCCTTCTTAGTGGATGTCCAGATTACAAAAGTAAACATCTGTCCAAATTTCAAGTTTCTACCATCAGCGGTTACGGCTGTGTGTGCGTCTTACCTCAGTCAGTGAGGACAAGTCCTTTTATATATATAGATTAGAGTGAGGAAATAATAGCACTTCACTTTACTATGATGGTCTTATGTGAGTCTTATTATTAAATTAAAAAATAAATATTTTATATAATTTTTATAAATTTTCAGCTCTTCAAGTGTTTGGAACAATTTTCATAGTAATCCTTATTTGTCTCATCATATCATCTATTCTCATGGTAAGATTTCAAAAATGTTTTAATAAAAGTACTGTGAAAAATATTTTGTTAGAAATATTTTATTATCAACCTGATTATAAAGCTTTATGGTATTCTACATTAATGACTAGTAAGAATTTTAGTTAAAATAAGTTAATTTTTATATTTTCATTTCCTAGCCCTGGTAACAAGATAAAGCATGGTGTTAAGTTCTGTCACAAAAATTTCTCAAGAATGAGGTGAGAAAGGAATCTATATGTTAAGAGGCTCCCTTATAACATTAGTTTGCCACTGCCTATGCGGCTGTAAAAAAATAAGGGGGCTGTCATGGCACAGTGGCACAAGGGTGTGACTGTAATGTGACCGTTGTGGGTTTGATCCCCACTCATGGAAGTGAAATATTTATTTATGTTTATATTTCCATTTCTTTGCTATGGTGTTGAGTCAAAGGGCGACGTTGAGAAAAAAAAGTGTCTTAAACACTAGGTTCCCTCTGCCTACCCTGTTGTGTGTGAGGAACTGTGAAACTCACTTATTTTTATTTATTTTATAAAAAAGTAAGAACATAGAAATTTAAATATAAATTTAATAAACATAAATTTTATAGTTCACTAATTATTTTGTTTTTAAATTTCAGGTTATGGGAATTAACATGTGGTTACGAGGACTAATGCTACCTTGGCTTATTACTATGGGAACTATTATCGCATTTCAGTTTATATTTGGACTGTGGCTGCTTGGAGGATATTATATTTATGTAAGTTATTTTTTAGTTGGTATCATAAATATGATAATACAGTAGAACAAGGATGAACAATATGTCTTGTATGGTCTTGTGGCCCACTTTAATAAAAAGTTGTTTATCTCTGGAGTAGAGTATCAATTGTGGGATATAATTGGAAGACATCTGAATAATTGACGGGATATTCAATTGATTGATTGATTTATACACAAGTCAATAAAAAATGTATTTATTTACATATTTATATATTTAATGAATAACTATATTTTTACTGATACTTAAGAACTAAATATAAAGCGCAGTCTTGCAATGTATACAACATACTGCTTAAACATTGGGAATTTTTGTACTGTTTTTTTTTTATATTACAGTGATATGACACAACTGTCGCATTTACAGTTAGATGATATCCCTCTGTGCCACAACTACATCTTATTTTTTATTGGATCTTAAGTGGTTTTAATTTAGATAATATTTCATGTTATACTTTTCTCATTTACAGCTTGACGCAACTTTTGCCGCCTTATTAGACTTCTTCTGGATGTCATATAATGTAAGTGTAATAATTTAAATTATCGTTTTAAATTAATTCCATAATATGAAAAAAAAATATTATTGAATTTACTTTTTAAAGATTCTAAGCCGAGAAAATTTAAGTGTTGTTGAGTTCTGCCACTCAACACAGAATGTATCAATCATGGTCAGAAAATAGAGAATGGAATATCTTGACACTTAGTTCTTCCTGTTTATGTATTTGGAACAGCATCTTTATGCTGTCTTAAATTTGTAAGAAGTTGGATTAAATATAATTTTTTTATATTGTAATTTTTTTAAATTTCAGATTTACTGCTGGATGTGTGTTCTTTCACAATACCAAATAATATTGGAAATGCAATCACCAAACATTGAAATATTGGTTGAATATTAATTTATTGACTGAAATATTTAATATGTAAGCATTGTATATCTTTCAATAGTGTAGAGGCATATAAGTAAATTACTTAAAGCAACTATCATTCATTTGCTCCAAAAAAATTAAGTATTTCACTACTTTGTCGTGGATCCCACAATCAGAACCTAGCCAAACTCTTATCAAAGTATCCTTAAATATATCCTTTTCAATAAAAATACATGGAAATCAGTTAGCGTGATATTGAGTTATTCGTCCATTTGTCTCGCACATACTTAATGCAAATTTAAGACTTAAATGATTTTCTCATGGCTAACATTGAGAGAAATGGACCAAGTTTAAATTTTTTAAACTTTCAATTAAAGCAAGAATCATCAAAATTGGTTCACCCACTCAAAAGTTCTGAGGTAACAAACATACACCGCTAACAACTCTGAGATCAATCTTGAGGCCCGCTGCCTATGTCTGAATCATTTTTTAACAATTTATAGAACAAAGAACTTGATTTTAGTATCTTAAGCATATTATCTTAAGAAAAATGTAGTGAATTATTATTTTTATACTATTGATAGATTATACAATATGAGGTTAAGCAATAATTAACTCCAAACCAGTTTTTTTGTTACTTTAAGGCCTTTATTTATAAACTGCTCTCAACTCTGAGATCGATCTTGAGATGCCGTTTTCTTTCGTAAATATGATATATGTATGATTGAAATGGCATCTTAAGATATGTAAATGGGCATAGGTAAATATAAATAATAAAAAGAAGTTATGTGTTCAACAAATATTGTCAATGTATCATACTAAATAATGTTATTAGCAGCAATTCATTTATTACTTAACAAAATGAAGATCTGATATATTTTATACTTTATATGGTTTAGTTATGCTTCACTAATGGCTATTGTGAAGTAAGTGGGTTCGATTCTTGTGACGGGGAAATTTATTAATTTCATTTCCCTGCTATTGTAGGCCTTGGCGCGACATTGAGTTCTGCCACTCAACTCAAATATATTTTTCAATTAAGGTGAAGTCTCCACACTAGGTTTTGTCTGCCTATTGTAAAAAATTAAATAATGAATGAGAGAGTGATTCGTCACTAAGTTCTCTTTAATTTTGACAATGATGAAAATCTGATATTTTATGCTAATAAATAAATTTTATATAAATTGAATTATTATAAGGAATGCTAGTGACTTTTTTTTTATTCTTGAAGTTTCACTTGTGGGGATAATAGTTTTAAAATCATATAACAGAAATCTCTAAAACTTATATTTATAATGTGTATATATTTATAAACCTATATTTATAATATATATATTTCAATTATATGCTATAATATATAAATATGAATTTAAATATGAACCGTCCAGTGAATTGTCTGTAACTCAAATACATACATATATAATGGTTGATGAGTTGTGGGTGTTCTAAAGTTAGCTGTAGATGATATTTTTGAGATGTTTTTGATTATATCCTTTTAAATGTAAGCGTTATTAACGTTGGGTACAACAAGTAAAAGTTCAGAAAGTCAAACGCTAGGGCGGTCACAACTCGTCGAGCCTACTCTACCTATATGTAAACAATAAAAAACAAATACATTGAAATATTATACAATAATATATCAATAAATTTGTTAAGAATACTAGTTTAGTTATATTTGTCTTGTTGTACTAAGCACGTTGTTAATGTTTATTTTCATTTTTAAATATTAAGTGTAATTTTCTTGTAGGTTTAGTTATTTACATTAATTGACATTAAATTGTAAACATCCGTCCATTTTACACCACCGTCTTAGATTATAGTGTATATTATTTTTTATAAGTGTATCAAATAAAAGTTTTGTCTTGTCTTTTTAATTTAGACTACGATTAATTTAAAATTAAACAATGTTAGTTAACTAACAATAAGTTTTAGTATCTATAATGGCCTTAACTGAAGATACCTATATATATATATTATATGTTTACTGTTAAGTCTCAAAATGAAATATACATTTTTTCTATTCGCATTATAAGTGTTTAAATTATTAAATTAATTCACGAAAGCAATGTCAGACATTATTAAATATTTTATTTACAATAGTATGTAACTATGTAATGTACTACATGTTTAAATCTTCATTTGGTCAATGTAAAAATACTTATCCATTTCAAACAATACAAATTTTATTTCAGGAGAGAAAAAAACGCTCATTTAAAATTCTTAATATTTTATTGGAGATTTCTGTCAAGTTATTGTTAAAAATAAAAATCAAAAAATATCAGTTCAAAAAAAATTTAAACATAACAAATAATTTCGATACAAGCCTATACCCAATTACTTTAATTACATCTTTAATACAATTTTTACGATAAATCTTAAATTACGATATAATAACGAAGCCTAAAAATCAAAATGAACAACTTTTCCATTCATATTGCACAATAAAATAGCACAAACAGCATAAATATTAATTTAATAATTATGAAATAACGTCTAATTTTATATAAAAAAAAATGTGTAAAAAGATTTAACTGGAATGGATATGAGTATTTCAATTGTCATGCCTTTGTCTCTAAAAATTAAAAATAATTCTTTCTGGAATGTATCTTTTAAATCAAAATATCGATTCTATATTGGTTTAGAGTTAATCGATTTCTAAATTCAAATCGTACCAACACTAGATATTCATTGTCTGTTAGTTTAAAACTCAGAGAGGCTTCGATATAATTTTTACAAATTTATATTATTCGAATTTTAGAAAAGAAATAAAATTTCCACTGAATACAATTAAAATGTCTACTTATTCTAAATGTAAAATATTTAACAGAAGTCTTTGAGCGTGTCAAGAAAACAAAAACTGTCATAGATAATAAACGACATATTTACATGAAATCTTATTTCGAATAATAAAATAATATACAATACTTATTCTATAATTTACAAGTTAATATTGCCTAAATACGACCTCTATACTATATACTATACAATAATTTACAAAGAAGCTTACTTAAAATCGTTAAGTGATATGCAATAAGCTATAGGTATAGCTTAGCGGGCGAAGTCTTTCCCCTATTAAAACACTAAGAACAAAATACTGTTTTGGCTCATTCCATCGCCATTACAATGACTTGTCTTTCAATAAACAATTAAAAATATAAATAAAGTAATTTTCTTATTCCAAAATATTATAATATACCAGAATTTTCTACTTAATAATGCCAGTGGCGTTATTGTATAAACATTTGGCACATTATGTCATGACGAACAACTTATTCCCAAACAATCTACGCTCTCGCCGTCGTTCTGAGTATTTCGTAATACTTATTCAATATTATTTAATCAAATCATTTACATTCAGTATTCGGCCAAATTTCGCTCATTATTTTAAGTAACGAAATTATTACAATGCTTTAAAAACCCAAACAATTGATGTGACGATTCATCACTACAAGGAAAACTCCTTCGAATATTTCCAAAATTTCATCACTACCGCAAACATGGCTATGAGCTTGTTGAATACCAATTAGTGTTCGGCGGAGCGGACTTATCCACGGGCTGGTGCGAGTGAGAAGCGTGCGCGGAGTGCGCCTGTGGGTGATAAAGATGGAAGGACGACGGAGGATGGAAGAACTGCGTCTGATCTAACGATGATGCGTAGTCTAGGGCTCCTGGCACGGCTGAATAAGCCTGAGGTTTCAAAGGTAAAGGAGCTTCTCCCAAATAAGAGTGCCTTAAAGCCTCAGAATACGCGCTGTTGTCGTATGGTAAAGCATACTGTTGTTTGTCTCTAGGAGACACGGACCCGGGCGGTGTCATCGCAGAGTGGTAGTCAGCGTAACCGCCGTACGCCAACGTCCCTATATCTGTTCCTTTATGACCCAATTGTTCTCCATATCCAGAACCCTCGCTACCAGGTGGCGTGGGTAGCGGCCCTGATTGTCCGTCACTGGAATAATAGCCACCTGTACGGCCATCTCCTAAAAAGTTACTTCGAATGACACTTTCACGATTCGCGTAAAGCTGCCTCAATAAAGCCGAAGCAGGTGTTGGAGTGTGGTTTCCAGGAATTTGACGATTTAAATGATTCAAGTGATGATTTTGAGTTCCGATCCATTGTATGGTAGATTTTTGTTGCTGTTGTTTTAAGAGTGCGTCAGTAGAAAAGTCAGTTGGCCTGTGCGATATTTCTTTTCCATCTAGCGCTACAGATGGTAAATGCTTGGACATGGCGTTTTCCAGGTCTCTAACGGACGTGGCATCAGACGTTTCTGGAATAGCTATTGCTTTGGTCATATCTCGTTCAGGAGTGATTGCGGCACCAGGGTTAGACGAGCTCTTTCGTCGTTCTTCGTCCCTGTCGACTTCTTCTTCACAATCAGTCGTATGTTTTCGTTTCTTCAGTCTTCTGGCTGGAATTGGCGAAGAGGCAGTTCTCTCCTGTGTTGTATGCAGCGGTAAGGGCTGGTCATTCAGTCTAGTTAGATGTGTGACATCAGAGGTAGGTGGTGCTGTTGAAGCGGAATCTGTGTTAGTAGGAGCTTCGGTTCGGTCTACATGTCGTGATGGGGGCGGAGGTGCTCCAGGAGTGTCAGCGTCTGGTGGGCCGTTTTCCGGGTCACCCGTTGCTTCCTCTCTCTTAACTCCTTGAACACTTTCTTCCAATTGACAGCAGTCCATTACCGTGTTAGGATATTCGCGGCCACTGCAAGATAAAAATGCATTATGAAGTAATTTTACATTTTGAATGTATATTTCTTATTTTAATATGATTATTTCGAGCAATTTAAAAGTATAAAGAAAATATAGTTACCTAATAACATAGTTGACGCATATAATATTCTGTTCCTCTGCATTCTTGGAGGAGCAGACGACAGTGGCACACGTCTGCATCCAGGTGTAACCGCCGAGCTTATTCATCACTCTGTAATAGTGTGTCAGCACTTGCCCCTTGTTCATCACTGTAATAATTTAAATGTTATAAATTAAAATCAAAATCAATAATTTCGTCATACTTTATGTAAAATTTCAAATGACTCAGTTATTTTATTAGATCCTTTCGACTATTCCTCATGATGCAAAAGAGAATGAAGATAAACAAACCGTAAAAAACATGATTCAAGAACAATACTTTACATAAATTCTGAACAAAACAAACATGCCATATTATTTCTAGAATTAGCTCTAATCCTAAGTGGTTTACTTTATTTAGATTTCATTTTCAATAGACGAGTCAAACCAAGAGATTCAACACAATGAGGGTACCTATATTATAATATAATATATTATATTATGGATTGTACCATAATCATAATTACAAAGAAATAATACAGATTAATCATATAATTCAACCATAATTATATTCATATATAACTAAATCAGTACAGATACTCATAATCGCGACCTTGAGTTAGTGAATTAAAGTGCATGATGACGATATTATATTATAAGGTAGTGTCACAAGTCGTAAGACAATTTTGTCCTATGTTTGTTATTCATATTAAAAGGAAAAAGTAGGTGTTAGTTGTTTATCAGGATAGGCAGAGGGAACCTAATATTAAAACACTCTGTTCCCCATGCAGCGCCCAATTATCTTAAATTTGAATTTTATTCCTTGGGTACTTCCCTAAAGTTAAGTAACAAGTTATTATTAATAAGTTATTTTAGGCTCGTTTTCCGATATACCTTACGCTCTATAGGTAGGTACATTCAAAACCAGATTAGAAACAGTCAGAAACAGACAGAATGGAGCAAGAATTATAAAAAAAACTACAAAAAAATAAAAAAAAAAACTAAAATATACTTAAAAAAGACATCAGTCTTGCGCATGCGCATGTCAACTTGCATTAAATTCAATACGTAACGAAAGACATAGTGTCCAACATGTGTATTGTGTACGTGAATCATTAAGACGTAGCAATATTTTGGTTTTGTTGTTTTATTGTTTATTGTTGTAATTTACAATGTGGCTGGCCGCGAGCCAAATGTTAGGCGTCATTTGTAAATACTACCTAACCTATAGTGTTCTATCTTATTGTTGTTTTTGAGGTATTGGAGGTATTTCTCATTTAAAAGTCTGTTGATGAATGATGCATAGTTATTACTTATTATTCGGAGTTAAGGTTTCATTTTAATTCTACTTAGACAATTGTCTGGTAAAATTGTTATTATAAATGTAAAAAAAACAATCCCGTTATGAAATTTATATTAAATTATTTTCATACCTCGCTCTGGTAATAAGACGAAGGGCGGCGTTAAATTCCACTAGTCAATAGGTAACATATGGAAAATTGGACAAAATGAAGTGTTTCAACACTAAATATCTTTTTCCTACCTTGCTAGTGACAGATAGTCACAATATTCAACGTGCTACGAACAACATTTATGTTTAAAATAGAATATGTATCTACATTTTTTTAATTGGGATAATTCTAGAAATATCCCGTGTTATCTGGATACGTCCTCAATCCTCACAATAAATCTACAATACCTACTTATTATATTGTCTCAACTTTGTTTTCCAATCTTTTATTCTATAATTACCTTCACTAAAAAAGAAGAAGAACATTCTTAATGTACTTGTTTCAAGCTCTAATATCTATTATATATTCCAACCATCACACACAATATAGGGCAAAACGGCAATACCAATACATTTTCCTGCCCATTTAATAGAAATCATTTATCCTTATCGATTGAAAGAATCGATTGTTTTCGATTATTCGTCCACCCATGACCCAATAAGAGTGAAATCGCTGCACTGACTGGTGGCGTAACGACATTTTGTATTCAGTGTGTGTTGATAGAAATTCATGTCAAGAAGACATGAAGGCAGCTGGTAGATTTATGGATGATCTCAATTAAACATTATTTCGATATTTATTTGGCTTGGTAGTCCATATAAGGACTATAGAGCTTATGTCAACTTTAAATAAAGTAACAATATGAAAGTTCATTTTAAAAGTAAAAAAATAAATAATTCTATTTGTCTATTTTATATGGAAAGGCTGCTTTTTCTTCGATACTTTTTTGTCTATATAATTTATAATTGAATTGATGATTTTGTAAATACAACATTTAAGTATATCGAGTAGAGCGTGGGCGAGCTTTAAAGATAAAAAAATAATTGTAGTAGTCTATTTTATATATAAAAAAAGTTTAAAACTCGTTAAACTTCAAAAACAAATTTCCAATTTTTGAAATAAGCTTAAATCCTAATTAGCGATTTTGGAAATGTGAAAAGAATTAGTAACTTTTCACTGAATATCTCTTTGATTAAGAACTGTCTAACTAATAGAGTATAAAAAAACGTCTTCCATCTTTCCAAATTCACATAACACAATATATTCTAAAAATACGTGCCTATATAAATGTAGCAGTGGAAAAAGAAATATAACCAAATAATATCATTTTTGTATGTAATATTATTATTTTCCACGTATGCATGTAGGTATCCGTCAGAATACAATTTAGGCCTAGCGCCGTACGGTTTGTGATTTGAATAATAATATACTAGCATCATTTCCTTTCTGCCCCGAGACGTGGGAAACGTCCTTAATGTTTTATGACCACATTTTTTACTATGTAACCACATAGGAAAGAACTTAATAGATATATAAAATATATAAAATTAGTAGTTGAGTGAATCATTGGTCTCTAGATATATGAGCATGCGTGATATATTCTTAGATTTTGCTATTTAGGAATTACCAGCTTTGCCAACTGTAGAGAGAGTGAGAAAGAGAAACGTAATTTCTAAAATAATATTATTCCGTTATTAAAGAGACTACTGGACTAAAAGTCGAAATTTAATATGCTAAAACAGATAGGTTTGGACGTATACACTTATATAACAACAAGACCACCAAAGCCTATATAGTATATAGGCCTAGGTATAGTATATAGGCCTAGGTATAGTATATTACACGATTAACTCAAATCACGAAGCCTCAACGTCATTTACTAACATTTTTACCAAATTGATAGCTTTATGAGACTATTAATTTGAATTTAAAATACAAAATACGCATATATATGTATATATGTATAGATGGCGGCCAAATGTGGACATTTCAGTCGTAGAATAACAATGTATGGAATTAACATAAAGTGCCCGGTGTTCGCTAGAAAGCGGGTAATTTGGTTACAGACGTACACACATGAGAATGGGATGCCTCATTTTGATATCGTATATAAATCGTATATGTAAGTATCCATACCTATATTATAAATTCGAAAGTAACTCTGTCTGCCTGTCTGTCTGTCTTTTACACAATCAGGGCCAAACCGCTAATTTAATTGTGATAAAATACTCATATAGAGATACTTGAGGGTCTCGGGATGAACATAGGATATTTTTTTTCTCATATTTGTAATATTTTCGATATATACCAATATATTAAAATACTTATTAATTTGACATGCAATTAATTCCGCCATTTTTATAACAACGGCCGTTGCTAAGCAACGATTTGCAAAGTTTGTTGTTAGAAAACGTCACCCAAAATGAGCTTGGTTAACGCATCTCTCTATTGAAAACTGAAAATAATTTCATAAATATATTTAATAAATATTCGTATAGTTCAAGCGGGCGTAGCCGCGTTCGGGTCCACTAGTATGTAATAAAATTAAGTAAAACTTCCGTCAGCGCGCGGTGGTGGAATTACAATCTGTTTTTATTGTTATAAATATCGATTAAGTATGTAATATATTTTTATTAAAAAATCCAAGCCTAGAAGCCTTACAATGTAATGTTTATTGCTTTTGTCGTTGAACAATTTTATTATAAAAATAATTAGTTATCTATTTTTTATTTTTTTTTAGCTTTTCGCTATATCCTGCCTGAAGGGTGGGTATGTACTATGTACCTACAGAGAACCTACTGTCAACCAACTCTGTTCTGCACCATCGGAATGACGAAACTCAACGTATAAAATTTATTTTATTTATTCCGCGTAAAGCCGCACATAGTAGGGTAGGCAGATGAAATCTAGATTTAAGATGTTCTGGAGAAAGCACCACTTCCCGCCCAAATATTAAAAAAATATTAAATTGTTGTTTAGACTTGCAAGAACGAGAAAATGAAAATAAAAATAAATCTCCCGAGTGGGAATCAAACCCACACCCGTCGTGACGACGACGACAGCCTCAATTATTAAACATTTATAATAAATTTTTCAATATGAGTAATACTTACAATCAACGTGACATTTTCTAAGTTTATTCGCGTCTTCTCCATGACATAAAGCGTATAGGTTTTTTCCAGTGAGCTCCTCCGATGTGTACCCGAGGAGTTCTGACACCCTGCTGGTAAATACAAAATAATCTATTACATCTGTTGATGATGTGCTTTTAGTTTTTTTATGGACTGCTTCCTGTATATCTTGAGGCTAAATATTAGAATAGATTTCATTCAGGTTTGTCGTTGACATCCTGTAATTGTTATTGTATTAAAATTAATTTCTTTTTTTTTTGTAGAAGTAAAGTTAATTTTTTAGTGGTAACAAAATAATAATTATTTTTAAACAGGATGTCAAGATTTCTCAGTAAACGAAAGCTTAGGATAACTTCATTTCTTTTTTTTACAATGGACAAAAATATTTAAATAAAGACCATTAAATTGATTTTGATGATTTAAACCCTAATCTACTCATAAACCTGATTAACTTTAAGCTATTTTAATAATCATATAAATATCTGTAATACCTTGGCTCACAATGTGCTATTCGAAAATCAAAGTTGATCCTTGTGACGAACATGTCCGATTCCAGCCTTATTTCGTGAACTGACGGTGGTGGTAGCGCTATGGCTAAAGCCACCATGCCCAGTAAAGAAGGTGGTGTTTTGCGGCTATGGGAAAACGTGTACTGCGGCCGAAGACGGCACAGCATCAGCACCACCTGGAAAGAAAATAAATGGTGTTGAAGATATAAAGAATTATGGAAGCAATGAAAACACCATCCATGTTTTTATATTGATTATTGTGTAATTCTGAAAACTTCATAAAAATAAATAAATTAAAGATATATTTCTAAAGTGCTAATTTTAATATGTTTCCTACAATAAAATCCCATCTAAGCTAAATAAATAACAACTTAGCATAACTTCTCATATAACAAATACCCAAAAACTCTATACAGAAGCAAACAAACTCTAAGAACACGTACAAAATGTATTCAGGTAGCTAAACTTTTAAGGGATTAATTCAAAATTTCCGCCATAAACGAGACGCCCGTGGCACAACTCCCATATAAAGGGTTACGAACGATATTCTCTAATTGCTCTGTCGATATTTGCGAATTGTATGAGCAATTTAGATTTAGATAAACACGAATTATGGGTTCAACTCTCTAAGTACTAATCTCGAAATTTGTAATTTATTCTACGTGCCCATTCTATTTTCATATAGAAATGTCTTTGCACGCTGAAGCAATCTTGGTATTGTTCATCATCATTCATCATGACTCAGTTAGGTTCTCATAATATAATATTCTTTATTGCATTCAACATAAAAAAAAAAACATTTAACAGAAAAAAACGTTAGCCTGGGTGGAATTATCTCTTTAAGAGATTTCTTCCAGCCAACCTGTGGAAGTGGTTGAAAAAATATGGCGAGAAGACAAAAACGAAAATCTATTCAATTATGTACGTAAATAAAATTATCCACTACTAGTACCTAATTGAGTTGCAATTTATAAAAAAAAATAACAAAAACCTTATCTTATCAAGAAAAATTCTCAAAAATCCTATGCAACATTCTATTACCGACTGTCTTACTCCACCTAGTACGTTATTCGCAAGCCGCTAGAGATATAATCGCATTTTATGTTCTAACACCGAGTTAAGGCAAAAATTATGGGCCACAAATCCGCCCTGGGGCACCCCACGCCCCATATAACTCCAACAATAATATTTGTGATCCAGTAACGGATAAAGCTGGGAAATTATTAAGGAGCAATAAAATTGTAACTCGCGTATTTATGGTGCCGTTTAAGATATATTATTTTTTAAAGTGCTTGTCAGCAATTTCTTTCAATATTTCTAAGTTATTAATTTCATTTAATTTTTTAGGGTAGAGTAGGCAGAGAGAACTGAGTGTTAAGCGACTCCGTTCACCACTTTCCGCCGATTTCTGGAGGCATTACGTGTTGTGTGGCGGAATTCAACGCCGCGCTTTGCCTCGGCACCAGAGCGAAGAAATGAAAATGTAAGTGTAAGTAAATATTTCATTTACTTGAGTCGGGATTGAACTCACAACCAGTTTTTACAGTCTCATTTTGTGCAGGGGCAAGTCTAAGTTATTTGTTAGTGAATATCTGTAATCTACTGATATAACTATAATCTTTCTCTTATATACATTTCTTAAATAGAATATCAGTTTGCATTTAATAATGCAGCCTGTTATTTGTGATTAAGGTAAAATAGTTACAAAATATGAAAAAAAATGATGTAAAAGTAAATCTGGAATCACTGCATAAGACCTAAAAACACAACCCAACACACAAACGTAAAATCATTTTCTTCTCCAGATACCCACCCGCCAGTTACCACCCTCGTTTCGCGTAGAATTCCATTCGCCATTCCCGCTTCTTCCCACCTAAATCGAAAATGAAACTTTTCTGAAATATTTTTCTCAATCTAGATATGATTTGGAAAATGACCGAATTCTTAAACATCTACATAAATAATACATAATAGAATTGTAGTTACAATTATTTAACTTACAAATAAGGAAGTAATGGTAGAATTAAAAGATCAATGAAATCCTAAAATGAAATCTGCTCAAAATTCGCCTCTCCAAGTTCTATCAAAGCTCTCAATGCTTACCCTATATCCTGAAGACTTGAAGTGGCACCCCCTCTTCGTTAACGTACTTTTCATTCGTATACAGAAAGCTCGATCCATGCCTTTGAACAAGCTCCCACTAGCTGCCAGCGTCATTTGTGCTGATACTGTAGAAAAAAAGAAATTATATTTAAAAACTTGACTCCGAATGATCTGAATGGAATATGTAGGTAATATTTTCCAAGTGCAGCGTTGGGTTCCGCCAATTAATACGCAATGTCTCCAGACTGGAATGTCTTAACACTAGGTCTCCCTCTCTCTCTCCTCTCTTCCCTCTGCCTACTCACTCTGTTAAGTGCGAGATGCAGAATAGCAAAAAATTGTTACTTTCAATTACTATCTTCACAGAATAAAAGAAATCAATTGACAAAATCTCCAATCCCCATTTACCTATTTAGTTAAACGACACTAAATGAAATTCAATTTTGAAAAAACTTTTAACAGTGTAATAGGTTCGAATCCGACGTGATGCTTAGATTGATTACAAATTTATAATTAACCCTAACATCTTTGGGAGCCACGAAGCGTTTGTTAATTGATTTTACTGATCTCGTAACTTAACTATGCTGTGATTCTCAAGCTGTAGGAACTAATTCGTTCCTTTCTGAGAAGAAAAAAAATTAAGAAATTTCTTTTCAATTAGGATTTTACTTATCTGTTAAGTATTTTTTTCTTAGTTTTTACTTAATGCCATTTAAATTCTTTTTTACTATAGTATCCGATTTAGTTTTTTTTCTATGCAGCACAGTTTAGGATGCACTGGATCGATTTCAGAGGCTTGCATGGCTATCAGGCGACAATATGACTTTATCCACGCATTTCACCTGTCCATCAACGTCTTTCACGACGTCACCTTAACAATCGTCCACTGTCACACGGATCCTGATTGATTTTTTTCTATAAATCAATAGATTCCATTGCATCAAGTCGAGTTAAAAAAAACAGGATAAGTGAGTGATGTCGTTTTTTGTTAAGTTTGAAATTAATTAAGTAGGAATTAATAGTTTTTACAGTATACTCCAAATTAAGTTAAATAATTGTTGTTATTAATTGCGAACGATGTTTGTGAATAAAAGTGTATTTTAAAAATAAATGAAAGATATAGAAATATACAAGATAAGTATAATTATTATTATACAAATTTTTCATTTACCACAAAATAGATAATTCAATTAAAAATAACGAAAAATGCGTTAACTAGCACAAATTGTGCTTTAATTTCATAGTTTAAATATTTATTTAAATAGGAAAAGTTTAGAAAAACAAGTCGTAAATATTTTACGCCTGAATATTTATAAACGAAATAAATAGAAAAAGAAGAAATTACATGCAAATCAAAGTTTTTACGACGAAACATCGTAAACGTATTTCCAAATCCACTCGACCGAGTAACTGGTGAAGTTAGAGAAATTATATGCTATACAGTTTTTGCTCCATCTTAATTAAACTTAGCCTATATTTGTTGATAAAAAGCGAAGCGAAGCTTTCGAAAGTCGAACCGAACTATATAAATTTAATATTCAAAGCAATTCTTTCCCATAACGCGAAGTATAATATAATAATAATCAAAACGACAAAGGTGATGCTGACTCCCCATTGACCGTTTCATAAGGTGCCAACATGCCGTGAAGACCATAATCTAATTTCAATTTGGTGCACAATTTATTATATTATTTATTATTTGAGAGACCACTCGTGGCGCAGCGGTACAAAGTGTGACAGTAAACGAGACTGGTGGTGGGTTCGATCCCCACTCGAGGAAATGGAATATTTATTTAAATTTTTCATTTCTTCGCTCAGGTATCGAGGCGGGGAGTTCCGCTACTACACACGCAATGCTTCCAGAATTAAGCGGAAAGTGGGGAACGGAGTGTTTTAACACTAGGTTCCCTCTGCTTACCCTGCTGTGTGCGGGATACAACGTGATTTATTTTTAATCTAGTTTTATTTATTATTTGTAACCTATAGAGGCAGTTAAATAAAATTTTAACACCAGTACACTTCAAAAGGCAGGTGCATTACCCTCCGAAATGGTGGGAAGTTTAATTGAATTTCATATAGTTTTTTCTCCATTTTGACAGAGGTCGATTTTTTGTATTGGAAGTTGGAACAGTTTTGGCTGGAAAATGCAACTAAGTAGATTGGCTAACGGTGTTGTCGGTCCGTTTTATAAATCACTGTATTTTTTTTGTTAAGTCTTATATTCTAATTTTTGGGCTAAATCGCGTGTAATGCTTTGATTCGCATGTATAATTTTTAAATAGCTTTTTTTCTAATGTATTTCTTTTATTTTTCCTTTCTCTATAACTGTTCCAACCGTGGCCGCTAGGCCGGTACGTTTTTTCCACATTTACCAAATGCTAAAATGAACTCACTAAAAGATTACTCAGTGACGGTTAAATAAAGTTTTAATAAAACACATATCAGTGTAAAATGTAAAAAAATATTTAAAAGCTTTGCAGAAACTAAGATTAAAGGTCATCTATAAAGTAATTATATTTGTAATGTAGCGTGACGATTGTGGGTTCGATTCCCACTCGAGGAAAGTTATATTATTTATTAATATTTTCATTTCTTCGCTTTGGCACCAAGGCAAGAGCCCAGCGCTGAGTTACGCTACTCAACAAGCAATGCCTTGAAAAATTAGGGCGGAAAGTGGGGCAGCGTGAAGCTAACTTAATTTTTATTTTAAAAGCTTTGCAGAAACTTAGCTCAACTAGGTTAAAGCTCATCCATAAAATAATTATAGCTTAGATATCATAATAATCCGATGATATTTACACTTCATCAGACCAATGACACCACTGATGTGAACATCATCAGTCTCCATAATAGACTAATTTGGCAGTCATTTGCATCAACTCGACATTTTAAATGACTTTATTCTAACCACAATTTTACCATTTGAATACATTCATTCGCGCCCAAATGTTCTTATAGTAATAAAAAATGGCTTATTTTCATAAAATTATTTGAGTTTTTCGTTTGTATGTGAACTGTATTTTTTTTGTAGATATTTGCTAAAGTATTTTTTATATTAATGAAAGACAGCTTTTAGAATAATTAATAATAATAACTTTACATATAGCAAGAGAGGCAGAGGTAACACACTCCGTTCTCCATTTTCCGCTAAATTCTCGAGTAAATCCGCGTGTTAAGTGGCGGAACTCAACGCCGATAATACTTGTAATCTATTTACATCCGTCTTATAATATAAGTACTTATTTAGATCCTACAGTTTCACGGTAAACTAATTCTAAAATGATGTTTATTTTTTTTTATTATTCTAAAATACAGCACAAAAGAAATTTGCATTGTGAATTGTTTAATTTTTTGTGTATATTTGATTAAATTGAAAATTAAATGCTATATTTAAAAAAAAATCTTATCTTCTGTATTAAAAAAGTAAGGCTAATCTGAAATTTAAACGTTTACGCCGCACGTTTACTGTTTGTTGTTTTTTGTATTAAACGCTCAGAGATCAACAAATAGAAAAAAATATATAAATAAAAATGTAGATTTTTATTTTCGTAATAAACTATAATTTTTTGCCTTAAGGTGGCTTAGAAGTATCTGATAGCATTAAAAAAATCTAATATGTATGACTGACTGACTTGTGGTCGCGCCATCTAATTAAAAAACAACTCATTTTATGCATACAAGAGGATAGATAAAGAGGACCGAAAATAATTAATGCCCACGAGAGGATCGAACCCACAATAATCACGTTTAAAGTGAATGACTCACTGCGCCAAAATGGTCTCAATGGATTTTTTCTAAAATTGAAAATAAATTGAAAACTGGGTGATAATCGTAGATATAAATTTTTTTATATCTACGATTCAAATTTATATAAAATATATTCTTACCATCAGGATTATTGGTGCCATGCTGGCTTCCCTCTTCGCTGCCAGACGCTGGGCTGTTCAAACCAGCTCCACCTCGTCCAGCTAAGGAGAGTCCAAGCTGTTCCGCAATCTCCGCATGGTCAGCCTGGTGCACGTAGTCGAATATACTACTGCCTGTCATTTCTACCTGTGTACATAGAAAATAAAAATATATGCTTTATTGTAATTCATAAAATTATATCAAAATAATCTACTATACTAAGGAAAATGAAAAAAAAGATGAAGTGGTACTCTCTCTCTCTTTTAAATTGGGAAACCTGTGCAAATACAGGCAGGACTAAACCCCACATATGAACCCATAATCATCATCCGTCTTCAGATTAGTACATTCCCATAAAGTAACGAGAGGGTACCTAATAACTAGTGTTAAGACATTCCGTTTTTGCCAAATTATGGAGACATCACGTGTTGAGCGACAGAACCCAACGCCACGCTTTGCCTCGATACCAGACCAAACTAAAGAAAAAATTGAATATTTAACTTCCTCGAGTGGCAATCGAACCCATAACCAGTTGCTTTTACAGTCACTGGCCTTAATAAACATAATATAATTGAAATTTAAGGTAGTCAAACGCTGTCTCACGTACAGACGGCTATAGTTATGAATGAACAGGCCTTTATCATACATCGCGAGGCAGGTGGCTTACCAACTGGAAGCGAAGACAACCTCGAAGGCTTTAGACGGTTATAAACAACGTAATTTGTTTACTAAATAAGATAAAAATTGCAGATAACTTTAATTGTTCGTATTTTTTTTAATAAGATGTAAAATATTTTTGTTTTTATGTATTTTTTTTTTATTTTAGCTTGAAGTTGTGTTCCGCGCATATCATGACAGGTAGAGGGAATCTGAGGATCTAGTGTTGACGGGCGGAATTCAAAGCCGCAATCTGCCTCGTTACCAGAGCGAGAATTGAAATCGAGAAAGCCTGTCGCGTTTACAGTCGTGCTTGAGCATCAGCACAGAAAACCTTATGTCACTCTGTACTCCACTTTTCTCCACAATTCGAGGTATTCCGTGTTAGAATCGCTTAAACTATGTACATATATAAATGCTATAGAATCTGTCCAAACCTCAGCACCAAAACCTGGCTGGCTGGCTAAGACCCCTCATTTGGCAAAGGAAGCCATTATTCATAGAAAATTCCACAACTCTTAAGGATCGCATTTTTACGATCACTATTGGAATACGGGTTGCTATCTAACTTTCTTGTATCCTTTCACGGCGTATGCAAATGTATCTTTAAATAAATTTATCAAATATAATTGTGAGATCCTATTAAGCATTCAGGTGTCGTGTATCCGCAGTGACGCCGCGCATGTGAATACTGCAGACAATGGTGACGTTACGGTGGTCGGTTCTGGGAAAGATCCTTGGGATTTTATGGTGTTTACCGATTCTATTGACGGTTTACGATTTTGATGTGTTGATGGGTGATTTGTAGATGGATAAGTCAGTTGATATTGTAAGCTGTGGTCCAAATTAGCAGTATTGTCCTTCCTGTTATAAGATATGGTTCTTCCTGATGATTACCATATGAGATAAGCATATATTTAACGTATTTCAGTTATTTTTTTTAAATTAACATCTATTGTGTCAACATACATCCCACAATTGATAATTTCTCCTATATAAATAGAATTCAGATTCTTCCATAGTCACTTACCATAAAAATTGAAAGATCAAGACTATATTCCTCAAATAGAAACATCCAAAACAAATAATGAACAAGAACCATCACGTAAATAATTTTCCAGAAAGGGCCGGAACATGTCAAAACAAAAAGTAAAATATCCATTTTCAGATTTATCCTTAGAAATATGATTTCCTATTGTCGACGTTATCAGTCTTTAAGGGTCCCGAAAAAATGGCGGCACCAGAATTTAATATAACGTAGACGTTGCTCATAAGAAAGTTGTATCTGCTTATTTACCAGGAAGTTTATGTATTTAATAACGCACACTACATCACTTCGTGTGTATACGTGCATATACATATGCTAGGTGTGCGTGGTGGTGTGCGTGCGCGGGGGTGTGTGAGTGCCTCACATTAGGATGAGAGACACGCGCGCGCCTTGCCCGCGACGTGACTAGCATCTCTCAACGTCCTTTCCCCCCCATTCGCTGTCTCACACCACCCTCCAGCCATTTTGGATCAACTGTTTCTCAGTTTTCAGATCTTTTCCTTTTCCCTTTAATTCTGTAATGTTTAATTTCATCTGGATGTTAATTTCTTAATTTTATTACGTTTTTTTCGTTGTTCATAGAAATTTGGCGAAAGGCAGCTGCTGTCCTTAGTTATGTCCTAAATTTTCTTGAAGAATATATTTTACAACTTCACAAAGAATTCCAGTAGAATTAAAATTAATCTTATTTAAATTATTTCAAAATAAGAGTGTAAAATGAGTCCATCGTGGCCCAAAGGTTCGATCCCCATTCGAGGGAATTAATTATTATTTCTTAATATTTACATTTCTTCGATATGGCACTAAGGCAAAAGCCCGGCGTTCCACCACTCGGCAAACAAAAAAAACACCTTGAAATTTTTTTCTCTCTTGACCATAGATTCTCTCTGCCTACCCTGTCGTATACGGAAAACAGCATGAAGCTGATAAAAAAATGATGAGCTCTAACATAGATAAGCCTAATACATAAAACAAGTTAAACCTAAACATATTCATTCATAGTTCACATGAGACGCGATGTAATCGCTGTTTCGGCGTTAAGACATCCGACAGATCGTGGATAAGGCTCGTACGTGGGCGGAGAGTTTTACTTAAATTACAATTGCACCGACATTGTTAGCTTTTTAAATAAAACCTTTTATAGTAAGTACCTGATAGCAAATACGGAGGACAATGACTTTAAATTAATTTAATTAAATGGGAAAATGGGAAAACGTTGCTATATGAGGGATTCAGCATGGAGTTAAAAAACTTTAAAGATAAATGGATATCAATCACCTTGGAGCAAATAGAAGGTGTAAAAAGGGATGGAAAATGTAGTGGATGCGTTAGACTCTAGGGGATCTGTCCTGATCTAATTCTTCAAAAAACGGTGTTAAACCCTCATATTTTTCTTAAATAAATTAAGGAACAAGAAAGAGATTCAGTAGTCACCTAACTATAGCATTGACTGGCTGGAGCGCTGTGATAAATGACCTTCAATCTCTACCGTCTTCCATTCTAGAATGGCAGTAATGTTCTTTCGAGAATATTTATCCTTTTGTAGAAATATAGAAATTTATTATCGAATTCTACTGTAGAAATTTAATGAAATTTTCATTTTGTTAATTGAAAGCACTGTAGTTGAAAAACATATTTACAGATATCCTATGTTCCCACAGTGTCTTTTAAACTTACATCAAGCCTAACACGTGCAAATATCGAACTTGCAACCTATCAGACGGTTGCAAATTATTTAAATAATATTACGGCTAACTAATTGTCATTCATCGTTAACTTAACTAATGTAGTTAATTCTTCTAACTAGATATATACGTCTCGCATTTTAATGTAACATTAGTACTATCGTAGAATTAAGTTAACTTTCATAGTAACAGTTTGACCAGACTGTATAGTAGACGGTGAAATTTTTTTCTAACTACAGTCGCTAGCGAGTATCGAGTTTTGAAGGTGGCGTAAGTATGCAAGCCGTGGCCCGTGACTAAATTGTAATTATATTTAGTTGAATATTTAAAGGACCATAAATAAATAAATGTATAATAGAAGTGACGTAACTCAATTTATTATGTAATCATTAGAAATCAATAAAAATAGCAAGATTTATTTACATATATATAAATATTTAAAACGCGTAAAGTACTTAAAAGTTAGGTAATAACCACTACTTCTTTATATTTATTTCTTTCCACAATTTACGTATAAAAAGCCTAGTAGGTAGTAATAGGGTCGATCTCCCACTAGGGATAATAAATTATATATTTTTTTTCACTAGCTACACATTGATTTCTAATGGTCAACATGCAATGTGAAAAATTCTGGGGGAAAGCGAAAGGAGTGTCTTGACACTGGATTCCTTCTATCTATCCTGGTATATGGAAAAAGCGTGAAACTGCTTTTAAGATGGTGTGGCATGATAAGATAAGATAAGATAAAAATATATAAAAGAAAACTAAAAGTAAATAGATAATAAAATAAACTTACTTGTGATAGTCCTAAATATATAGAAACAGTTTCGGATATGTACAGAAACCTCCCATCGGCCGCTACAGACAGCGCGAACCCGTCGAGAGACTGCGGACGAAAAAAAACATATATTCAATACTATATCTAGGCAGAATAGCGGGATTTGCCCAATCGGTGCAGGTTGAAATTCCGCTACGTTAAAATTTAGAAAACTTAACGAAAGTTAAATTTCGTTAAGTTTTCTAATAAATAGCTTTCTTATCTAAATGTGGATTAACACAACAATAACCACAAGTTGCTTTTAAGAAGTTTTATTGTAGACGCAACAGTTGTGGATTCAATCCATTCTTAGGAAAATGCTTCATCATCATCATCATCATCATCAGCCTGTCCTCGTCCACTGCTGGACATAGGCCTAACGCACAATTTCTCTGAAAATAGATGAAAACTAGAGGACGTAAATGGAATATCTGAAAAATAGATTGTTTTTTCCTACTTTTTAAGTGTGGGGAATAAAAAAAATAAAGACCTTACAGTCTTAACAAATCGTTTATTTTCAATCAAAATTGGTATCAATACAAACATTTTACACTGACCTCGAGCCGTTCTCTTAAAACCTTACTAAGCTACAATATTTTTTTTTTTATAATTAGTTAAGATTTAAATGACTAATAATTTACCCAAGTTTCTTGTAATTAAAATATCATTTATATTCAAAGGTTATTTCAATACAAAAATTCAATAATAAAGTTAGAAAACAAAGCAATATTCTTTTATTGTATGTAATATTCTATTATTATGAAATGTAGAACTGATATCATTTAATAGTCTTAATAGGAGAAAAGCATTTTAAAACATCTATTGAATTTAAATTTTCTTATATCATAGATACCAATGTGATAAGCCTATAATGTATGTAATCACGCTGTATCCCGCACACAACAGAGTAAGCAAAGGGAACTTAGTGTTAAGACAATCATTTATCCATTTTCCGCCGAATTTTTTAACGCATTCCGTGTTGAGTGGCGAAACTTAACGCCGAGCTTTTGCTTTGGTGCAAGAGCGAAGAAATGAAGATATTAATAGATAAATAATTCATTCCCTCAAATGGGGATCGAACCCAATATATACTATATAATATATTCTTATATTAGTACATTTACAGGAACGCGCTAGTAATAACCACGAGACTTATAATTTAACAATAATTTTATGCATATTGAGCAAGCGCCGTACAATCAAGTTCAATATTACAGCGCCAGACAACGTAGGTACCGTTGACAAAATAAATAAAGTTACATTTTTAATTAATTAAAGAAAATAAGATTTTTCTTAGATTATTTAAAATGAATGATATAAAGCTTTTGTCATGCCTTGGGACATCGTCAGACTCAACACACGATGGAAGTAAATTCGAAGTCCGCTCAACAGAATGAATTATTGTCATTATAGAACCCTGGCGTCTTGCATTTGGGCGGAAAATGGAATGCCCTGTTATAAGTTAAATCTTTATTTAAGTAGTTGTTCTCTCTCTGTTGTTGTTTTTTAAATCAATAATACAAAAATGATAATCACAAAAAAATCCATGATGAAGCTTAATTCACTATTTGGATATACATTTGACGAAATTAGCAATAATTAGTAGCGAAGAAACATCTACATACATTGAAATATATATGTATAAATTCCAAAAAAATATAGACAATTCTAAGCATTATAATTTAGAAGAAGAAGATTTAGAAATATAAAGGAAAAGTAATTTACAAACATTTATTTGCAGACTCTACACAATGTTAGTAAAAAATAATAGTTTCATATCCATCAATTCAGTCGGAGATAAAAAACCTAAACAAATAGTTTCTGGTGAAAAAGTGTTGTGACGCTGCAGTCTGCACTGTCGACAAAGCAGCCTTCCACTAACTAGATGAGACATTGCCTTCTAAATTATACTAGCTTTCACCTGCGGCTTCGCCCGCGTCGTGAGATTAGAATAATTTAGAATAACTAACCAAATAAACTCTTGAACTATATAATAATAGAATATTGGATATCATTCATGGTTCTGTAATTGTGATATTAGTTGTATTTTTTTTATTTTACCCTAGTAAGTGGTAGTAGATTTGGCAAAGAAAAGAAAAGTGCCGAGACACATTGTTCTCTATAACAGTGAATTATTCATATTTTTTTATATATACCGTTTTATACTTTTTATTCTTTTTATTTATTTAACTCGCGAATATCAATTATTTTACTTTCTTCCTATTTACGTNAACATCTATTGAATTTAAATTTTCTTATATCATAGATACCAATGTGATAAGCCTATAATGTATGTAATCACGCTGTATCCCGCACACAACAGAGTAAGCAAAGGGAACTTAGTGTTAAGACAATCATTTATCCATTTTCCGCCGAATTTTTTAACGCATTCCGTGTTGAGTGGCGAAACTTAACGCCGAGCTTTTGCTTTGGTGCAAGAGCGAAGAAATGAAGATATTAATAGATAAATAATTCATTCCCTCAAATGGGGATCGAACCCAATATATACTGTATAATATATTCATATATTAGTACATTTACAGGAACGCGCTAGTAATAACCACGAGACTTATAATTTAACAATAATTTTATGCATATTGAGCAAGCGCCGTACAATCAAGTTCAATATTACAGCGCCAGACAACGTAGGTACCGTTGACAAAATAAATAAAGTTACATTTTTATTTAATTAAAGAAAATAATATTTTTCTTAGATTATTTAAAATGAATGATATAAAGCTTTTGTGATGCATTGGGACATCGTTAGACTCAACACACGATGGAAGTATATTCGAAGTCCGCTCAACAGTACGAGTTATTTTCATTATACAACCCTGGCGTCTTGGACTTGAAAATGAAGTGCCCTGCTACAAGTTAAATAAAGCTCTGTTGTTGTTTTTTAAATCAATAATACAAATATGATAATTACAAAAAAATCCATGATGAAGCTTAATTCACTATTTGCATAAAAATTTGGCGAATTAAACAACAACTAGTAAAAAATATTTTGTATACGTTTAAGCGAAGAAACATCTACATTGGAATATAATTAGTATAATATAAAACTAAAAAATATCGACAATTCTAAGCATTATAATTTAGTCGCAATCATTAAAAAAAAATATCTATCTAAAAAAATAAAACCAAGTTAATTTACAAACATTTATTTGCAGACTCTACATAATGTTGATAAAAAATAATAGTTTCATATCCATCAATTCAGTCGGAGATAAAAAACCTAAACAAATAGTTTCTGGTGAAAAAGTGTTGTGACGCTGCAGTCTGCACTGTCGACAAAGCAGCCTTCCACTAACTAGATGAGACATTGCCTTCTAAATTATACTAGCTTTCACCGGCGGCTTCGCCCGCGTCGTGAGATTAGAGCGTTTCCACTCATCACGGAATGTCTGCAGAATCAGGCGGAAGGCCTTTCGGAGTGTCTTAACACGTTCCCTCTGCCTGAGATGTGCGGGATTCAGCGTGAAGGTGATTTTACTTGACTATTTTTTACACAATAGGAAAATACATGTCAAAAAGAGTAATTTCTAGATTGATTGATTTCTCGATATATGGCGTTTCGAGCGTGCCAGTTGAGCACAATTCATTTCGTCAATGTCACGTTGTATAGAAAACAAAGAGTCATTTCTAGATACAATTCTAAATCACTGTCATTTATAATGACAGACAGTTGACAAAATAGTTGTAGTGATGAGTATTTTTTTTTTTTACAGAAACTTCAATTAACCGGTTGTTGCTGAAGGTGAAAAAGGAAAAAGATATCGAAAGCGGTTCTAATCTTTTACGTCTATTTCTCCAGACGTGAGTCTAATTTTAAATTTATGTAGAATTAAAATGGTTCAGCCTATTAAAGTTTTATGTTCTTAAAAGATTTAATATAGGATCTACATTTTAAAACGAGAATTATTATATTATTTATTTAAATTACCGATATTTATCTATAGTAATTCGGAATAAATATATCTTAATTTTATAATATACTAAAAATAAAGTGATTTTCACAAAATTTTGTATTGAAATAATATAAATCAAAATTTAACTAAATATATTCTTAATAATCAAATACTTAAAAAAATATAAATATAAAAAAAATTAAATACTTTCAAGTAAAGCATATTATTTAGCTGAAATTTGTATTGGTCATACACTGTTTCGGTCTGGTTAAAGAGAAAGTGTGGATCGAACTGCCCCCTAGCGCGCATCAACCTAAATTCATGAAAATGTATAAAAAGGCAAATCGCCTTGTCTTATTTACTGACTTTACTGACAGTTCAGTCCAGTTATTTAATTATGACATTTCGATCATGTCAGTTGCGAATAAAGCACTTCGCCTATGTCACGTTGTATGGGGAATATAATATGAGGAATGAATAATTAAAATGATAATAACTTTATACAATTATAGAAAACATGTTTATTTATAGTTTAATAAAAAAAGAGAAGAAATTATTAATAACTAATTAAAATCTTAAATATTAATCTTAATAAATAAAGATTTCTCGCAGTATGTGAAATAATCCGTGAAGACTTCGAATAATCTTTGGGCTAAAAAACGGGACGTCTCGCCAAAATGGGGATATCCGGTAAAGATGGTATCACATCCAAAATATAAAGTTGACATATTATTTACAAAACCAGATAATAACATTTAATTTTTTTTCAGTTCAGTTCTTAGTTTTTTTTCTAATTATAGAGACAAAGGTTTTACGTCCAACCGTCTTCGTTCAAGCGAAACGATTATTTGAAGTAATTAATATCGATTATTATGTTTCATTGAGAGGTGACCTCAAAAATATATGTGCGTCCTTAATTTTTTTACTTAAAACGTGTAAATAGTTAAAAAAATCGACCAAAGCAAGGTATCACGTACTAGCTGCTCTCGATACTGACCGCAGCGCCCACAGTGTTATAATACAAGGTGATTGCATAAAATTATAATTTACGTGATCGAGTGACAGCTAAATCGATTTTTTTGGCATTCCGCATTTGTAACGGTGAAACGAGTTAATATTTAATCGATTATGTAATGGGTCTAATACGATGAATCGTGAAGTATTAAGTATGAAACTACAATTTTACTAAGTTTCATCTAGAATTTATATAGCAGTTATAATTCTTCTTCTTCTTCTTCTTAATGTGCCTCTCCAACTAGCGAAGGTTGGCAGTCAACTTCGCATATTTCTATTACTATACAAGTTTAAGCTGTGTTAAAAATATTGAAAGGCGAATTTTTTATGCTTATAACTATATAAGGACGTATATTTTGTAAGCAATCTACAAATTTTGTATCAAATTATAGTTAAAGGAAAAAGAAGACAAAAGTTAACTTTTTAACGATACCAACCGCGAAATCAGATTTATAGACTTAATGATATATTTTTTCTAGATAAAACATTTCTCTACACAAAAGTGAGCGTAATAAATCCTCACCAACTGTTCAGTGCCAATCATTCGAATTACATCGATTATGGCACTCGTAACAATAGATAATCGATTAAAATACGTAACACTGTAACAATCGATAACAAATCGATATTTTTTTTTAGAATAGCCTACAGAACCTAAATCACGACGCTATTCGCACTTGACCGACATTTTTTTAACCAATCCTGTGATAAAATGTACCACAATGTATATATTCAATTAATTTTGTTATGAAATTAAGTGAAATCGTCGAAATATTAAATTGGAATGTTGAAAGTATTGTATGTACTATACGCCTAGCTATTGTATAGAAGTTAATTTTAGAAATAAAAAGCATGAAGTCGGCCAATTGGGAAACTAAGTCAAGTTCGATTGAGTTTTCGGAGGTGACGAAAACGAGCAAACTTTGAATAAAGGCTACGTAAACGTTGACAGCCAATTTATTAGTTACGTTTACAACTGGAGAGCAAACGCGACGATTGTGGGTTCGATTCCCTATTCGATTTTTATTTATAGTACAGTTTTAGCTATGTAAAAATCCTCCACTCAAAATATCTCCAAAATTATATGGAAAGTGAGAAACGGAGTGTATTAACACTATATGCCCTCTGTTATTATTATTTAAGTATCTAATCGTACCATTAAATAATTCAATAATACGAAAAAAAATGTATTAATCTATCTAAAAAAAATCTATTAATCTTTTAATCTATCTTTAAAAAAGTCTATATAAAAAATAATAAACATTGCCGTTACAGCTTTGCAACCAAGAGAACTTCTTATAGGTTAATTTTTGCTATACGACAAAAACTTGTTTTCATATTTAGTTCATTTACTTTTTTACTCGTGATTCTTCACTTTAAATATTAATTTTAAGCCATTTTATGCTTGACGTTGAAAATTCTATTAAATTAAATTGTATCTTATTTATGATACAGTTAGCTAGGTAAAAACTTTGAATTATATTGAAAAACTGTGTATTTCCTAAACCAGCTAGTATTAATAAATACTAATAGGTTGTAGAAATATATGATTGCTTAAGGTAACTTTATTTTAATAGTCAAACCTACTTACTAAATAAATTATATTAGCTAAGTGTAAATCGAATCTGCTACCTTCAGATAGATACAGAGAATTAATATGAAAACTATTAATAAACTATTATTATAATAATAACTATAACTCTTATAACAGGTTCTTCATACAATGTAGAAGTTATGGTTGTGGGTTCGATCCCCACACGAAGATGTGAAATATTTATTTACATTCATATTTTCATTTCTTCGCTCTGGTGTCAAGGCGAAGAGCGGCGTTGAGTTCCGCCGCTCAACACGCAATGCCTCCAGAATTCGGCGGAAAGTGGGGAACGGAGTGTTTTAACACTGAGTTCCCTCTGCCTACCCTAGCTGATATTATTAAGTAACATTAGTAATTTAAAGTTAAACTCATATGTTACCTGAAGTATGTGTGTGCCCTGGTGTTGTTCGAACAGTTCCATAGCAAGACCTGCCGCTGTTCGTCTGCTTTGGGCACCTGTGACAAAAAAATTAAAAAATAAATAATATTTCTTTATCAAGAATATACAGAAGCAGCGTCTGAGTGTAAACCTGACGAATATAGGTTCGATTCCCACCCGGAAAATATTTTTCATTTCCTCTAAAAACAAAGTGGGGTGCTGGATCAAATCCACAACCATCGCTTTTACAATTAGAACCTGTACTGCTCCACCAGGACTACCTATTATTAAAAAAAACACCTATATTTATTTAAAAAAAACCATACTTTTAATTTAACTTCAACAAACGTCAACGCTAAAATAAAATACGATATAAAAGTAAAATATAAACAATATAAAAAACATATATTTTGTCATCAAGAACAAAGGGTACACCATGTAACCAGATACTGATGATATCGCGAGGCGGTAGCGCCCTCAGCTTCTACGTACGAGTTACCTGGTGGCAAGATGTATGGAGGACAGTTTTATTTCTATATTACTTTTAGCTTGGTTTTTAATTAAATTTTATGAAAATTATATTTTGTTTGATGATCGCGACAAGTTGCGGGTTCGATTCCTAGTCGAGGTAAATATATATTTGACATTTACAATTCCTTGCTCTGATAACGAGGCAAAGCGCTAAGTTCCGCTAATTAGCAAGCAATATGATGAAATTGGTTACGCAAATGTAACACTAGGTTTTCAGGTTCCCTTTGCCTACTCTGATATGCACGGTAACCTTAATAAATATATGAAAGTTATATTTTTTTTTCAAAGAATAATGTCACGCTTTTTCCCTCATAGCGTAATAGGCAGAGGGAACCTGGTATACCACGTTCGTCATATTCCACTTAATTTTCGATTTATTTCCATCTTCCTGCTGCGCGGCGTTAAGTTCCTCAACTTAACACAAAATATTTCGAATATTAGACGCAAAATAGAGAACCTGCTATACGGGAAAAAGATACATTTTCATGTTTCCCTTTAAACAAAACGACGTGCAAACCAGAACGCATACGAGTATAACTCCACCAGTATGTACGTACTAGATGGTTATTGAAAGTGACACCCACAAGGACACCAAGCGTCGTGACTCCAGGTCGTGAGCGGCGACAGACAGACATACGCACGACCAGCGCAATATTACTATTAGTATATTACTGCGAGCCATCACGAGCTTGCAGGGCATTGTGGAAACCATCACGTGTGGATATTTACAAGGGTAAATTAAGGATATCGTGTAAATGAAAAAAAAAACGATTCATATATATATATATTTTTGTCTATTTTATTATCAGCTTCACGCTGTATCCCGCACAGCAGGGTAGGTAGAGGGAATACAGGTAGTAAGATATTCCGTTCCTCTTTTTCTGCTGAATTTTCTCCGTTTCTCTGCTGTGCTAGTACTGAGACTACATTATCATGTGACTTCAAAAGTTATGTGATATATAGGGTAATGAGAAAAAAGTGCTAAATCAGCGAAAAGTTTAGAACGGAGTGACTAAACACTAGGTAATATTTGACTACAGCCTATAATATATACTTTACCGATTTCACAGGATTACATTTTTTAATAACGTAAAAAAATAATTATCTTAATAAAAATAATAAATAGGAAGATGTACAATGTTTAAATAACTTTGTCACAAGTCGACCGTAACTTGCGACAAAACAAAGCAAAACTGTTTATGCTATGACTTTATCCACCGGCGCGGTGACCAGGAGTTTGGAAATTATTTTTAGGAATAAATATTACTTTATTTGTTATTTCGTAAGTAAAAGTCATTGTTTTTTTTAAAATGCGTGTTTCATAGATATATATTTTTTTGTATTTCAGTTGCAGGTTACTGAAATAATTAAAAAATATATATATTTTTAAAGTTATGTCGAGTAAATCTTGAAAAGCAATATTTGTTCAAATATATATTTTTGGCTTTACGCTATATCCCGCACATAGCGAGATAGAGGCAGAGTGAAACTAGGAAACTAGTATTTAGACATTCCGTTTCCATTAAGACACTTCAACTCCCCATTTTCCGTCGAATTCTGGAAGCATTGAGTGTTGAGTGGTAAACTCAACGTCGCGCCTACCAGATGAAGAAAAAATTAAATTAAACATTTAATTTCCTCGAGTGATAATCGAAGTCACAACCCATCACATTTAATAGCANATATAGGGTAATGAGAAAAAAGTGCTAAATCAGCGAAAAGTTTAGAACGGAGTGACTAAACACTAGGTAATATTTGACTACAGCCTATAATATATACTTTACCGATTTCACAGGATTACATTTTTTAATAACGTAAAAAAATAATTATCTTAATAAAAATAATAAATAGGAAGATGTACAATGTTTAAATAACTTTGTCACAAGTCGACCGTAACTTGTGACAAAACAAAGCAAAACTGTTTATGCTATGACTTTATTCCACTGGCGCGGTGACCAGGAGTTTTGAAATTCTTTTTAGGAATAAATATTACTTTATTTATTAATTCGTAAGTAAAAATCATTGTTTTTTTTAAATGCTTGTTTCATACATATATTTTTTTTGTATTTCGGTTGGAGTTTACTGAAAAAATTAAAGTAAACATTTTTTTTAGCGTTGTGTCGAGTATATCTCGGAAACAATATTCTGGCTTCACGCTATATCCCGCACATAGAGAAACTAGGAATCTAGTATTAAGACATTCCGTTTCCGTTAAAACACTTCAATTCCCCATTTTCCGTCGAATTCTGGAAGCATTACGTGTTGAGTGGCGAACTCAACGCCGTGCTTTACCTTATTAACAGATCAAAAAAAATTAAATTATACATTTAATTTCCTCGAGTGATAATCGAACTTACAACCCATCCCATTTACTAGCACACGCTTGATCCTGGCCTCCTCTACTAAACTAACAAAATATCCCCAAAAACACCACAAGCATGGTTCCAAACCAAAGCGGCGATATCAAAGAGCTCTTGTCTCTGCTATGTAGAATTAAATCGTAATAAAGCACACGCCGTGGCTATCGCGACTACAAACTAAATATAATAAAATATAGTACTATATAGTACTAGTATATGCCCATATATGGTATATGCCCATATATGGCATGTGAACTTTTTTTATCAGTGTAAAATTTCAGGACAGATCGGGTCGGTCGATTGTTTCGCGTTTGCTATGTGATATTTTGTAATTTTTATACGAATTATGCGACAATATGGCGTTTAAGGTCTATTATTATAAAATCTCTATCTCTATGTTTGTTAATTTTATGACATACTTAGCTGAAGTTTTTACAACTATTTCTGTAAATATTAAGATTATTGTACGTATTGATGTAAACACGACAGGTGTGGGTTCGATCCGATCGATCGATGAAATATTAAATATTTTCAATTTTTCGCTCTGGAGTGGGAATCGGAGTGTTTTAGCACTAGATTCCCTTTGCCTACTCTGCTGCGTGTGCGGGATACAGCTTGAAGCTAAAAAATGGCAAGTTTTATTCCGCCTATAGCAAGCTAGATAGATAGACTCTAGTGCCAAAACACTATCCTCTCTCTCTATTAATTATTTATTTGACATAAAAAAAAACAAATATTACTCAATTCCTCCAACAAAATCCAATATAAAAGTAATAAATAAAACAATTTATTTTACTCTATCGACCCCAAAGCTAGAACAAATTTTTCTAGAAGCCGCTAAGTCCCAGTATAATTTTCTCATTACCGCTGCCACTGTGGCATTACCCTTAAGTCAGATTCTGGACTCATAATGGCTGTAATTTCAAGGTATTACTTCTTGTAACTTAATAAAGAATAAATAGATAGATTTATTATTTGTATGTAATAATAATAAATACCAATGGCGCAGGGGTGCCAGTGATTGTAAATGTGACAGGTTGTAGCTTCGATCCCGACTCGAGAATATGAGATATTTTATATCCTCGCTCTGGTAAAGATGTAAAGCGCGGCGTTGAACTCCGCCACTCAATAGAATGCGTCGGTATGCGTTTAATTACATTAAATAATATTATTATAGTAATCTTTGCTATGGCTTTCCCTAGTAAGATGTTTTTAATTTTGACCTAAATTTACATGTAAATAAAAAAAGATGGTAAAGTAGTTCCAAACTATCTATACTTCTAATATTATAAAGCTGAAGTGTTTGTTTGGTTGAACGCGCTAATCTTAGAACTCAATTATAATTCTCATTTAGTCAATTATTTTACTCGGGCGAAGCCCTAAATAAAAGCTAGTCTTATACAAAATACGTTCAAATTTCACATAAAATTCTTCCTCCATTTCTATAAACGTTCAAAACCGTACAACGACGAATAATCTTAGTATTTCGTCTATAAGGGGTGGTTATTCTTCATTAGATCGCCGGGTTCCGGTCAAGTGCCCTGGGGGTTGGTAATCAACGCGGCTTGTGTTATTTTTATAAGGGAGCAACGTGTCAGACCATTTATTCGAAACGTTTAGTTAATTTTAGTAGTGTGATATTATTACATATTATTCAAGAACTTACTTCTTGAAAATATATTTATTTATAATACTAGCGAGCGCTGGTGGGTTCGCCCGCGTTATTGTAAAGTACTATGTAAATTCGTTCTGTAGTTTTCGAGTGAAAGTGGAACTAACATTAATTCTCACAATCTTGCACATTTATAATGTTAGTAGGATTAGGAGTTATTGAATATTTATATAAAAAATTGAAAATGCCATTTTGAAGCATATGGGATGAAAAAGATTATTTAAATATTAAAAACACAACGTTAGCTATCCCATTCATAATTTCATTAATTGGAATGTAGAGAATGGTATGTATTGACAACAGGTTTTTTTAGCTTTATTACTTGATAATAAATATTTGGTTAAAAATGGGAAAGCAGTTTTAAAATGTAATGTTATTTATTTTTTTCAAAGAATGATAAATAAAAAATAAAAGAAATGATAAATGAAAATACATCAATAATGAAACAAAATAGAGGAAAATTCAGTAATGAACCAACCGCATAGATCTTAAGTAAACTATCTTCCACCCTCGGTTTATTAGGCGTTGAGTTTTATTTAATTTCGCTCTGAGAAAACACCCCTGGTCAATGTTAGTATTGGCCGCACATGTCCAAATGGACAAATACAGCTAAATTATTACCTTTCTCTTTAAATATAAGAAATAAATAGTTTTATCAAGTTTTATTGTTACAGTGTTTTAGTATATAGTTTACGAAAAAAATTTTAGTACAATCATGATTATATATGAAAATATATGACGAAGCTTTTAAAAAGTTCGTGTAGCTTTTAAAAAATATATTATATTTTTTGTATAATATAGAAATTAAAATGAAGTTTGGCGGAAAGTGGAGAGCAAAATTTCTGAACACTAGGCTCATTTTACCTAAATGCAAGATACGTGAAAGCTAAAAAAAAAAATTAAAAAAAATTTTGGGCACAACTAGAGTTTGAAAACTGACAGTGCGAAACTGACGTCGACACGAACTGTACAGATGCGAATCACTCGACGCAAATTCCCCTAAATAACTTGTGAAATACCAAAAAATCACTATCACATCGAATAATGAATTGTAACTAGCCTATTACACGGGCGGATAACCCTTCAAGCGGCCACGGGGGTCGGGCCGGCCGGTGGCGATCGATACTAAATAAAAATGGCTTCAAAATCCCGGAAAATGCTGCAGCATTCAGAACACGTACTGTCAATATAGAATGGCGGGCGATGATTGTGATGCACCGGCGGAGGGAAGGCAAAAATGGTGTTCCGACAACAGCGGATTGAAATAAACCTAGCTATATAGGTAGTTTTCCGTAGCGACTATTATGTTTGATTAATATTTTCCTACGTATACGTTAATAACGTGAAAATATATTGTTAGTATATTTGTATCACGGCTTCTGCTGAGTCACAGACGTGGACAGAATTTTACACTACGTTCTCCATACGTCCGTTTTTGGGATATAATAAAGAGATATTATTTTTATTAACAAATTTAATATGTTTGTTTTATCATTTCAATATTGTCTATGCTGTTGTATACCCTGTTGTGTGCGGGATAGACAGAGGGAACCTCGTGTTAAGATACTCCGTTCCCCACTTTCTGCCGATTTCTGGAGGCATTGCGTGTTGAGTGGGAGAACTCAACGCCACGCTTTGCTTCGATTCTAGAGCGAAGAAATGAAAATATAAACGTAAATAAATATTTCGCTTCCGTACAACATTGTATGCCTTTTAGTATCTTAGCACTAAGTTCTTTCAGAATCTAGTGTTAAGACACTCCGTCCTCCATATACGTAAATATATAAAAAACGAAAGTATATTCCGTATGAAATATTTAATGGTTTCCAACAACAAAAGAATACACAAAGAGTGTTTATTGTGAAGGGGTTACAGTTCATTAAAGACAGATTAGATAGGGTTAACTTATTGTAAGCGACCAAGGTGTGTTATAAGTATGGATGAGGGGATCAACCGGGCTTTCTTAGGCTTTCTTATTGAAGAGATAATGAAAACGATAATCTGTTCATTAAATGTATGTATGTATGTATGTCTTTGTAGTTCTATTATTATGCTCGGATTTCGTTTCTTCTTTAATTTTCACTAATATGAGATTTTGAATTCAGATTGATTTTAGTAAAAGTTTTATTTATTGATATTTGTTTAGGAGACCCGAATAAAAATAGAGAATAATAAAAAAAAATATTTATTTTTTCTTTATAATTAAGTACCAATTTTAGTTTAAATTTTAACGAAAGGCAAATTTTCTATAATGGTGCTCAATCAACATTATGATAACAAAAATACCAAAACATTCATTAGCAACAACTTTACGTTGACATCAAATAAGAAAAATAAAATACTTTCACATTAAGTTCATTACACATTTGATACTAATAATTATTGATTTAATTAAATAAAAAAATACGTAAATGAACATAACTATTAAAAAGAATAATATAGAATGAACAAAAAGAAAAAATGTGAAAATCCAATATGAAATCGAGTCGTCGTCGTTTTCCCTTATTTATTGTTATTTTTCTATTTCGTTGGCAGATGTGCCGTGTTGTGATTTACGATAGTCGTGTATTAGGAAGCAGAGTTATAGTGGGCTGGTCAATTTTTCTTGTACTTTAATATTATTATAAATAATGATATATTATATAAACAAAAAGTTATTTTTTCAATTTTTTTAGATCCAAAGAGAATTATTTGTGTAATATTTATGAAAGAAGGTCACGTAAAAAGCATGAGGTTCCCCTGGAGGGCATATATGAAGAGGTTGATGGCAATGAACGAGGCAAAAGAGGCATGTAGAGACCGTAACGTTTGGCGCTCAGTTCTCTCTGACTACCCCGCTACGGATAAAACGTGAAGCTATGTATGTATGTATGAGTGTAGTCATTTTGAAATATTAAAAAAAATTAAAAAAAACAACTAAAAAAATTTAACTAGGTAGTTTCTTATTTTTATGGAAATTAAGAATATAAAAACTAAAAATATATATAAAAAATATCATTTTTACTTTAACTTGTTCTAGAAAGCAATTTCAAATATCATATTCATACTTCACATTCATAATAAATCAGTCATTTCAACATGAAACACAAACAATGTATCCAAAACCTTGTTAACATACGTCCGAACGCCACGAGCGCCAACACCCTTCTGCCATAAATCAAACGTGCTGCCACCACCGGCAATATGGGGAACAAAACACATGTTTACCGCCAAGTTAATTTGTCGAATTTATCGCTGTCTCCTTATTGTATTGAGAAATATTGCATTTCATATACTTTAGACGTTAAGATTCTGTTGAGATAGAGAATGCCTATTTTCTCTATATTTTGGTTATAAATCTTAAATAAATATCAAATGTACTCGTATGTACGTGAATAGGTTTCTTGTTAGTACTTATCACAAGATCAATACGTCAGTATGTAATAGAATTATTTTCTTAGATAAATTATCATAGGAATTTCCTATTTTATATAACAACTCAATAATACACAATAAAAACTACCATCTGCAAAAAAATCTGCCAACATAATTTGCCCTACACAAATCCTGCCCTAAAAAAGAACAAAATTCTCATTTTAAATACGCAAATTGTAACACAAATCCAACATAAATTCGTTTCATTAACAATAATATCATTATAGATGCGGTGCAATGTGCTCCGCTACTAATTCCCAAAGCCACAAGAGGTGCCCAATTAAATAGGCCAGACGAAATCGTCAAATGTACCCCTAAAATTTGAATAAAACGAGTCAAGTCACGTACGACAAATAAGCAACACTAACAAGTAGTATATCGTTTGCACTGATTGTTAATTGATTAAATTAAAAATCCACGAAGCAAATTGCGAAGGGCGGGTTCTGCATAATTAGAAGTTTTATTGAAGGTGTCCTTTACAATTTGGATGTTGACAGACGTTTAAGTATGGTAATCCTGTTATCAGAATTATTGTTAATATTTTGGTTAAGATTTCTGTGTGGAGAGACGAAGAAACGAGATTTAATCGAGGAAAATAAAATTGATTTTCTTTATATTTATTTTATTTTTTCCCGACCGCTAAGGAAGGGTTATTTTAATAAACTTTAAAATAGTACAGTGATTACGAAAAGTAATATGACAATGTAATATGATCATAATTTATTGCGTCATTTGTTAATATTTTTTAAATATATTTCTAGATCTTTACACTTTTTATAATCTATTTGTCAAAAAATCTAACTACTGAAAACAATCTTTTCCTTTATTCTTAAGGTTAAATATTTAAGTTATAGGATTAGTATATGATAGCATAGTGCTAATATTTTAATGGAAAATGATTAAAAAAATATATTATTTATTTTCATGATTAATATAAGCTGTAGCCTATATGTATATATTTCTTTCTATAAAGAGACTATACTAAAAGTCATAACTCTCTGTTTCGATTCGCCGTAGTTGAGTAAAAAAAAGAAATAAATCACACAAAAACACCTTACAAAACTGAGTACTTTTCCCAAATACGCTTTATTGCATACGTGATCATATTGTCTATAGCCCCATAAGCATTCGCCATACAATTTTGACACCCCTAAATACCCATGTTTTATTGTCGAATAGAATATTTTTATTTTAATACCGTTATAGACTATAGGTGGGTTTGAAAATTGAGTTAAAATGACAGTGGCGTATGTAGTGATTCGGTCGGCGGTCGCATTAACCGCATTAGGGGTTGAAATTGGATTTGGGGGGGCGGTGTGTTGGTACACTTGTTACGAGTCGCTTGTACTGAAATTTGTGTGTAATTTTAACTTTGTAAATTTAAATTTTGGACTTTTTTTGTGAGTTTTGTAAAGTTTTTCAATTTTTATTTTCCAAGTTATAATTTGAATAGTACGCGTATGTATGATACAGTGCATGAGTAATTTTTAAATTATTAATTTTAATAAATGCATCATATTTCTTTTTAAACAGTTTTATTTTGTTTTGACGATATATTCTTATCTTGTTTTAAATGAAAAGTCCTTACTCTATTAATAAATAAAAAAGAATAATTGGAGACTAAAAAGAAACAATTTTTTAAAAGAACCTACATTTAGTTTATTATTAATACCTCCACTCAACAAGATTCTGAAATTTGTGCTAAAATTATATAACCCTTTTCCTACCCTAAAAAAAAATTCACGCAACCGAAACCACTAAAAACACCTAGTATTACAAGAAAATCGTATTCAACAGTCTACAATCAGCCATAACCAAGGCATGCGTCACGTTTGCACAGTAAAACAAACGTTTGTATTTTTTCCCTATATCTTATAGTATACCTAGGTAATTTATTTATTTGAGGTTTCGTGGTGAATCAGGGTCCCCAAGGCGTCTTTATTTGCGTGCACGCTTCAGTTCACAGTGTTTGTGATTTTGTCAGCTTTACTTTTTATAGGGAATTGTCGTATTGTGCATTTTTTTTATGGTATATGTGAACTAATGCACCATAGATTCGATAGTGTTAAATAGTTAATTTTTATTGTTGTTAATAAAGGTGTGACAGATACAGCGTAAGTTTTGAGAATGTAACTTTTTTTTCAGCTTCACGCTTTATCACGTATACAGCAGGGCAGTTGGAATTTAGTGTTAAGACACTCCGTTTTCCACTTTTCGCCGAATTTCGAGACTTTGTTTAGTGAGAGAACTCAAGGCCTAGCTTTTGCCTTGGTGTCAGAGCGAAGGAAAGAAAATACTAACAACTAATAATTCATTCTTCTGTGTGGGAATCTTGCTGCGCTTGGCAATATGACTCTAGTTTTTTTCTACTAACTAACTTAATCAAAATGTTGCAAAAGTAAGTAGGTATTTTTATGTAATTTTTTGCCAAAAATAATTACAATTTTAGTAATATTCCATATGTGTACCTATTAACTATAAAATTATTATAGTAAAATATTGCATCATATATTGTCTACTTTTAATTTATATACATTTATTAAATAATCGGTTCACCCAGTCAAAAGTTCTGAGATAACAAATATAACAAAAAAATAAAATAAAAAATACAATTTAATTGATAACTTCCTTGTTCTACTGAAGTCGTTTAAAAAAGAATTAAGATTATTAAAAATATATTTTTTATTACTAAATAGTTGTTAATTCACTATATATATTTAATTATAAAATAACTCAAACCATAATAGTGACGTTCTTGTACAATCGAAATCTTATTAAGCTGTCTGTAGTTAACGCAGTTAGTGCCGACAATGAGTTGACGAAGGCAAATCAGATTTGGGAACCCTCCCAGTTATTTTAAACTCACTCACTCATTTTGAATAGTTCTGGAGGGTTGTGTTTTAGGAGGAACCCAATATTGTCCTTTTATGGTTTATAATTTTTGTTTAAATTTATTTATTACTAGCGGCCCGCTCGCGGTTTCACCTGCGTGAACTATGTTATTATTAATTTCTGTCTCCATGGCTACGTCCTACTGTCGTCTATGCAAAATTTGAGACTCCTAGCATTTGTAGTAACGAAGTTTCATACAAACTTTCGACCCCAAAAACAACCCTTTAGAAGTCGAATATTACAAATTCCCGTCTTAGCGAGCACCTACGTCCTATAAGTAACTCCTATGCAAAATTTGAGATTCCTAGCACTTGTAGTTTCTGAGATTTCGTGATGAGTGAGTGACCTTTCGATTTTATATATATAGATTACTTATTAAGCGTTTACCAGCATTAACGTAGGGGTACAGGCGTGCGACTGTAAACACGACAGGTTCCGGATTCGATTCCCATTCGAGGAAATGAAATATTTAATATTTTCATTTCTTAGGTTGATAAATTACAAAATTCAAGAGAAAAGCTTTATCTGACGAGAAGATATGACGTCACAATATGTATTAATACATAATTGTTAAGTTATTTAATTTATGCTTTTAAGCTCTGGTATATAATTATAACTCCAGGTAAAAATATATATTTAAAGTTATATTATTTGTAAATTTGTCATCTAAGTATCATTGGCGTAGGATGAATGTGGGCGGGTTGGCCGTGCCTACCCCAGAAATATTACTAACAAAAAGAAATTGTCCTAAAAAAAACTATTCAAACACAAAGCTGAAGTCCAGATTTTCTTATACACCTTCCATGTACGGACATCAATCAGTTACAATTTTCTTATTATTTTTAGATTCATTTATAAAAAAATCACGATAAAGATTCACTTATTCCTATATAAGGTCCTACCTTTCAAAGCTTTACTGGTCGGTGGAGGATCACGGCTCCATGGCGGGTCCCCGTGTCCTGAGAAGTCACGTAATTTGAGGTAGCTTATCGTCAGCCTTATAATGGACGCTTTGTCCAGCTGGCTCGTTATGGCGGCTGGTAGAGGCAGCATTTTAGCTAGTTCGTAAAACTCATAGTTCTCTTTGCCTCGTCTGGACCTTGCAGCATCTCGGCTTTTCTCTTTCCGCAGCTCCAGGATACTGTAAAGATAAGAGATAAAATTATTTTTTCTGGTGTAAATTACGGGTAAGTTGTTTTTGAACGTATTTTTTATCAAACTACGGTACTGTTTGTTTTAATATTAATTTTGTTATTATTTAAACTGTATGTAGGAATCTTTTTATTTAAAGAATCTTTTAACTTCTTGCTGTAATGTAGAGTAGTGGAGTAGGGTATACCCTAAGGTATATAGTGTCAAGACACTCCGTTCCCAACTCTCCGTTCAATTTTCGAGATTTTGAGTGTTAAATGGTGGATTTCAACGCCGTAATATCTAAAGAAGTTAACTTAAATACTAGCAATAGTATTGTAATATAAACTTAAACGAATCTACATCTAATAATAACGATTTCTAATATTAATAAAAATATCTAAAATAATATAATACACTATACATGCGTTCTACAAGAGGTCGTTAAAAAAAACATACAGTCGAATTGATAACCTCCTTTTCTCACAGAAGTCGGTTAAAAAATTGTATTAACAGACAGGTGGGTGTTACCACGCTCCTCCCACGGGCGGGGTCGCTAATGACTTTGTTTTAATAAGGTTGAGAACCGGTGATGCGGCTTGGAGGTGGTATTTGTATAGAAAATTAAATTATTTTACTTAATTTTACTTTATATACATAAATGTTTATTGTTTAAGTTAGTTAATGTTGAAATTAAATAGTTATGTGTTTTGTTAATAATATTAATTAATTTATTTTAAACATTTGGTATAATTTTGATGTATTTTTGAGTAATTCATGACAAATATATTGGTAATGTTATAATTCTATTATATTTTTTTAATAATTTTTGTTTCGATATCAAAAGTTATTAATATTTTATTATTTTATATTATACGAGATTCATGACACGTTCAGTAATTTTCATCAAACTATATTGACCATTTGAATAAAAGAAATATATTTTAGCTGTGGGATACTCTATATATAATCTTACTTGACTAAAACACTTCAATACCGTGATTTTTAAATTAGCAGGTTAGGCAGAGAGAACCTGGGAAAGTAGTGTTAGGACACTGCGTTGTCATTGAGACACTTTCTTTCCCTACTTTCCACCGAAGTCTGGACGCGTTGCGTGTTGAGTGGCGGAAGTGAACGCCACGCTTTGCCTCGTTACCAGAGTAAGAATATGAAAATATTAAATATTTAATTTCCACGACAAGTGGCCTTAAAGGTACCTACAATCTTTTTATTATATCAGTTTTGAACCTACAACTAAAATTCCTTTGCAATGATGCCACAAGTAGGTATATAAATAAATTACGGCATTTATGCACTTAAACATAGTATTGTTTTCGTTGTTTATATTAATTATTAAAATAGATGTTAATGTATGCGCATAAAGATGTATTTTTAAACATTATTTTTATAGTAATAATTGTATCTATAGGTAAAGTAGTGGCAAGAAACAATAAAATACGATTATGTTAAAGATGCAGAAAATGTTCCTTATATGATCATAAACACTGTATTTATACGAAGATTGTTTGTTTTTCACGTAAAATAATCTATATAGATAGATAGATGATAATATATAGAAATATATGTATAAGTTTTTAGTTTTTAATTTAAACCTTATAAATAGGTCTATTTCTTGGCTTGTTAATGGTGTTATTAGAATAATAAGCTATTGCCTCATTTTGGTGAGTTTCATGATTTTTTTAGAAAATAAATTAAAAATGATTATTAATTTCTATATATAGGGTAAACCCCGGATAGTTGCCACACTTTTTGAAAAAGCTCTTTTGTTAGAAATGTATACCACTACATTACCTATTCAATGTGTGTTCTTAAACATAGTATATTAATCTTCTAACTTAGCCAATTTTTTCAAATATAAATATTATTAATTTTGAGTAC